>SCLH01000179.1:151640-198821 GCA_004367855.1 Oikopleura vanhoeffeni
AAGCCAAAAAGCACAGAACACTTTCATATTTTAGGATATCCCGTTTACAGAAGTTAAACTTGCAAACGATTATAACGATAACCAGTAGCTGCCGTTGGCCCGAAAGTTCCAGAAAGACGAAAAAAACCAACCGATTTATAATTCTGCTTACTAGTTTAATTTACCGTTATAATTAATGCTGGCGGGCTGTTACATTATGACGCATTCTGCGTCAACGTGTTTTCGAGCACAAATCATAACGGTAATTTGGGCGAACAAAACACATTTTGTCTCTTATTTTGCCATTCACATTTTAGCTGCCAGAGATTAATAAATGATTTAATAAATTCCATATCGTTAACTACGCAAAGCGCCCACGTTTTAATAGTACCTTTTCCCGAAGTTTAGGGTAAGGTAACACTATTCTTGTACCCAAATTGGCCAATCATCTTTTTTTGTCCTCAGTATATATCAGGCCTGGCCACAGCTGGCTTGATTCTTTAGCTTGGCTGGACTTAGGCTTGGCTTGATCAAGCCAAGCTAAAGCCTACAAAATCAATTTTTCAAGCATGCTTGACTTTTAGTTTGGCTTGAAAAAATATCAAGCCAAGCCAAAATCAAGCCAAGATCAAGCCAAGCTAAAGCAAGCCAAGCTTCTAAAATTTTTGACATGACCAAGCCAAGCTAAAGCCTACATAATTGGTTGGCTTTGGCCCGGCCTGGTATATATTGCGTTGGTTAGTACAAGAAAAAGTTTACCTACTCTTGTATCCAAATTGGTCTGAATCCAATTTATTTATTGAGACCAATTTGAGTACGCTGGGTGCACCCTTATCCGTACGCCTCAGCTCGGCCGAAAATCGTACGGATAAGGGTACAACGTACGGATAAGGGTACACGTCTACATAGGCGTCTAGGCTTATAAGCGTTTTCATCTCGACCAAAAATCGTACGGACAAGGGTACATCGTACGGATAAGGGTGCGTACGGATAAGGGTGCACCCAGTGTACAAGAAAAGGTTTACCTACTCTTGTACCCAAATTGGTCTGAATGAAAAATATGTTCTGAAAAACTCAACGTCATGATTATGCTTCATAAGGGTAAATTACCTTATTATAAGGGTGGGCGAGGAATTTCACCGACTGCACTGGAGCAGTGAAAGGCATAAGTAGGTCAGTAGTACTGAGTCAGTACCTGGAGACTTACCTGCAGAACTTAACCCCTCAGTACGGATTATTTGAGTTAATTGAGTTAAACTTTCTAAAAAATTATGATTCCGACCATGAAACAAAATGAACCAAGTGGTCACAATTTGACTATGAAAAATAACTTTTCCGGCTTTAAAACGCGCTATAAAGGTTAATTTATTACTGATTGTTTGTTGTTATTATACCGATCAAGGCACAAAAACTAAAAGAATCCGCACTGATGGGTTTAGTTTTGCAGATACCCGGTAAGTCTCCCGGTAAGGACTATACTTATGCGGCATAAGTTATGCCTATCACTATGATCCAGAATGAAATTCCTCAACCACCCTTATGACGCATAATCAGGACGATGCACTTTGCAGAAAACATTTTTCGTTCGGACCAATTTGGGTACAAGAGTATGTAAACCATTTCTTGTACCCAAATTGGACTAAATAAATAATTTCGATTCAGAGCAATTTGGGAACAAGTCTTGTACTACAAGATTTGGTTAACCATTTCTTGTACCCATTTGGGTACAAAAGATACCGACTCGATAATAGGTGTGACAGTTATGCAACTTATTCTGAGATTAATTAGGTTGCGCGAAAATATCTGTTCGAAAACACGTTAAAATCACACGTTAAAAGGAGTAGTGGCTACGCATTCTAACCAAAAAGTGATAAAGGGATATGTTATCGTCCCTCATTCTGCTTTCGACTCTGGAGTGAATCACACAAATAAATAATGAAAACTATTAAATAATTGTATTTATTTTTAATAATTTATTTACTGCAACGTTTTGTGTTTCGCATCATCAAGCTGTTTTAAAGAAACTGATTTTGAAGTTTCAAGACCACAAAAAGTAGAAAGTAAGTACAAAAAAAATATTGAAAAAAGGGCAAACAAAAAAAGTGTGTTCAAAAATAGTACCGGACTCATTTCCTTCTTCTCCTTTTCTGTAATATTGTAGCCTGGGAAGGCACAGATGCAAAGATCCCACAGTTCATAGACAATTAAAGCCCCAAAAGGGAAGAGTAAAATGTGGTGACAATTTCACCAGAAAAACTGTTTCGCTTTTTTTTTTATCCCCGCCACCCGCAAAACGGGGTGGTGCCACTATAGAGTAATATGTCTCCAAATAACCCGCCTATCTTGCTATAAATAAGACTGTGCGTGCCACGCACTGCGTGGACTAATAATCCAACTGTGAGCCTCTTAATCTTGAGAGCACAAATAAAAAACAAACAACAACAAACAAAAGTCTAGAACAGTTTGAATTCGGGAATAAAATAGTAGGCTAAATACTATCCACTCGGGGCTCACCGCAAATAACGTAGAAAAACATGCGTCTCTGATTGGCTCAGATTTAGCTTTCCTTACAAAATGATAGGAGACGATGCGTAACAACTTGCGCAGCGGATCGCCGCGCACCGAGTTAACCGTAGACTAATTTTTATGCCCACTTTCAGAAGAGAGAAAAGTGACTATGCTTGCATTGATCATTTAGAGTCGGTTAACAGATTCTTATGAAACAGCTTCCTGTATTTATATCCTATTTATATATTGCATAGCCTAGAACCCGCATAAACATCCTAGATAGTTGGTCCCTAAACCAACTGTAACATAGGTTTCCCCGCAAGAAGTGGTAACTTACACTGGTAAGTTGAAGTGATGTTGATTGAAACAAGGATATTACAATTTGTTTCAGATTTTCGTTATTTTGCATCAAACTTGACCCTGAAACGATTATTTTAGATGTTGTCGAGCGAATTTTTTTTAACTCTTAAAAAACAGTAGTTGACCTTTAATTAATAAAGTAATACATATCAATTAAATGCAATGGCGTTTCTGAAACATAGACAATTTACCAATTTGGCCACCTTCAGCGGAAGAACCTATCATC
Source organism: Oikopleura vanhoeffeni (assembly GCA_004367855.1). NCBI lineage: Eukaryota > Metazoa > Chordata > Appendicularia > Copelata > Oikopleuridae > Oikopleura > Oikopleura vanhoeffeni. The sequence continues at coordinate 154,714 of SCLH01000179.1, forward strand.
AGTTGAGCGCGAGACCAGCACCAATCAATTTTTTGAGACCAGTGTTGTATTATATCAAATTAGCAAACTTTTCAGGAGACATTGCCCCTTAAAGTCAGGTTGCTTAGATTGGGAGCTCACATTTTTTCAAGTTAAACAAAGAAGGGTTTCATTGGACTATTACTATCGGAAAGATTGTTTTGGTCGGTTTTGCCTTCTGGTCCACATGGGAAAATGATTGTAAAGGCAGTTCATTTGCCATTAGTAATGGCCCATTACCCAGTTAAAACCTAAAACCGTATCTTATTTGACTGTCACCTAAATACTTATTTATTTATTCTCGTTGTATTGGCAATCCAGAATTACAAACACTTCACTGAATTATGGACCATAATTTATGGTATTGTTTTTAAGTAGAAAATTGATTTCATGTACGACGTTTTAGATTGGATTCTATTCACAAGTAATAATTGTACAGATAAAAAACTGAATACAGCGGGGTGCGGCGTATAGTTAGAAAGTTTGTCGCCAAAAACCCTAACTATACGCGTAATTCTAATTTACGCGTACTTTCTAACTATACGCGTACTTTTGGAAAATGTCTCTGATTGGTCATTTGGACAATATCTAGAGTTTAAAATTGCGTTAAAATATGGTCAGAGTGAATTTTTGGTGATTTTAAAGTAATTTTTCATTACAAATCTTCTAGGATGTATAAATTTAATCTTATCGAAAAAATGAAATAAATTTAATTTAAATAAACATGAATTCGAAAAAGATTTATCGAAAATCGTTAAAATGTCAAGGAAACAATGAAAATTATGAAAAAATATGCTCACAGTAAATCACCTCCAGAAAACCAGAAAAAACTAACATTTTCTATCTGAATAACTATTGGCCTTTTCAAGCTAATTTCATTGTCGCGCCGACAGAGAATCTGGCTGAAAATTTTTCCTATATTTGCATTTTCAATGCGTGGTTTTGCGGAAGCTTACGTAGGTTTTTGCGGTGGCATCTAACTACGCCGCACCCGCTGTACTAAGACTTTTTGAAATCTAGACATTGTTTCAGACATGTCAAATAATGAGTTTTGGGCTAAAGTTATTTTTAAAAAATAGGTAGCCCACTGTCAAAAAATAGCAAAGCATTTGAAATCTTTTTGACAGTTCAGATCTGGCCGGAAGGTTCTAATGAAGTAGCCCTCTGTATTTGATCTGTCAAAAATTTTTAAATATTTGAGATGTGAATGATCTTAAGTTGTCTATTTAGTGTCAATTGTCGGGTTTAGTTGGCTAGATTTGGCGTCTCTAAGAATTGTACAAAACCAAATTATGATGATAAACGTTTCCATGCTTTTTAGGCTAAATTTGAATAATCTATGGTTTTAAATTTACTCCGTAGGTTTGGTTTCAATGAGCTTTATTTTAGTGTCAGGACTGACCTCAAAGCTTAATGAACAAACCTCACGATAATTTAAAACATAGCTGACATCAGTACCGTATAATAACTTAAAATGTACTAATTATGATTACTTAATGTACTATGAAAAGTTCGGTCTTTGAATATTTGACCAAACTGTGAAATAAACTTGATAATATTTAATCAAAAATTAGCTTATTCATATGGTTTTAACGCCTTTCGAATCAAAATTTTGGTCAAATTATGAGACTAAAATATCATAATCTATTAAATCCGAAGAAGTTTAAACATCATGAAGTCACCAAATAAGGGAGTAAATGTCCATAGATAGGGTCAGTACCGGGGTTTATCTGCAAAACTAAATCCCGCGCAGTGCTAAGTCAGCACTGATTCTTTGAGTTAAATAAGTCGAACTTTCTCAAAAAAAAGATTCCGGCCCTGAAATTTGTTTTTGTATTGAACTTCTGGTCAAAATTTGAGTATTAAATAGCAACTATTGGGCTTTGGCAAGCGCTTCAAACCTTGATTTATTATTCATCTTCTGATGTAATTACACGATCGCGTTCCAAAAATATTTAGCTATGAATTACAAATGTTTTTTTCAATTTTCGAAGAATCTCGAAAAATTTTTCGATCATTTTGAAGGCATTTTGATGAAAAAATTCAGGACGACTGGAAGCGCAAATGATTTTGCTGACATATTTTGCCCCGGATTTTTTTGTCTTATTCGACGTTAATTTTATTTGCTACCGATAAGCATGCTATTTATTAAAAGCATGAGCAGCGTCTTCAATCGTCATTAAAACTTAAATGCCATTTTTTAGATTATTTATTTAATTTACCATCACCGATCGTCAATAAACTAATTAGTTTAAAAGTCAATTTTACGCCCGTCTGATCATATCCTATTAACATAAGTCCTATATAAAGACTATGGTAAGGAATGCACTCTTCCGATTCCTCTGACTTAATTTTACTCAAAACTAACACGTATCTCAATCTTGCATCCCCGCAATAAATCAAAAAAGATCCACAAGTAGGTCAAACCCAGTTTATAGTGGATTATCTCATAACCATTTCACCATTTTAAATAACCGATCATTAGCCACAGTATGTGGATATTGAGTTCATGCCTTCGTATTTTAGCCGCCTTAACTTATTGTTCAAAGTAGTATTATCGAAAATCTGAAGCCTGAAAAATAAATCTTAAAATATCGATATGAAGAATTTGGTTGTGGAAAAATTTTATTACAAACTTGCATTTAAGATAAATTTATTGGTGATAGCCTTTTTCCAACCGACGTTGACCTTGGAAATGATTATGCTCTCTATAGCGCGTGTTCGAATCCAACTAGTGTCGAATCCTACGCAGCAACAATCAACGTTGGCGCTCCCAATATCAAGCACCCTTGCCCATTATTATGCCCATAACAATCACTAAGACATCATTAGTGGGATTCGAACACGCGATACAGAGATCATAATTATTTTCAAGATCCACTTCGGTTGAAAAAAGGATTTGTTGGTCTCGCGGTCATCCGACAATTAGTTCTCTTAATAGATGACGTTCAAATAGGTCCTTAGATAAGAGACATTTTAAAGACTGCAAGTTAAACGTAGCAGAAAAAATTGTAGTTTTATTTTACTAAATAGGATCAGAACTGGATTAGCAATTGGATTCAACTAGATTTCATCGTACTTTGTAATCCAATTTCCCGTTACATAAAAAGGTTCTTTATGATAATAATTGGAGATCAAGATCTAAAGTTATAGTTATCAGTAAGCTTACTTGTTTCAGCAATTAAATAACGACCTCGGACACCCTAAGCAATTTCATAAACTATAATATCAACTTTACACAATCATGGCCTAGTTTCAAAAATTTTTGGACATAAATTTTCTACTGTTTATTTAGAAGTGGATCTTAAGGATCTTTTTGAGTTGAATGTCTCCACTCAAGAATTCTAACGTTGAAATTTGTCTTGCATTAATTCGATCGATAGTCTAAACAAGAACAAGGTTATTTTCAACAATAATTTCAAATGGTCTGGCTTCCGTTTTCTCAAGACTGATGGTAAAAAGGTACACCAAAAAATTATTAAGGTTGTAATCCTAGGAATCCATTTCATCGAGCAGAATGTTAACATAGAGATATTACATAAGTTCTTAATTTTTTTCTTATCGAAAGCAAAGCAAAGTTTTAATAATGGTTTTATACGATTATCACTTTTAAACTGCCGATACGTCATATTTTTATAATTAAAGGATATGGTGGTTATTACATTTTCTCCAATTGTTTTGTGATAAAGATGCATCAAACTAATTGTTTATGTTTTGAAAGCACAAAACAACACAAATAATAACAAAAAAAATTTAATTTTTTTTATGTTTTTTTTTTAAAATAGTGTTAAATAATACTGGGTTTTTTTATTCCGCAAAAATAAACCAATCAGATACAGGTATTTCGGATATTGACCAATCACCATCGAGTATTTTTGCGGAATAAAAAACGCACTTAAAGCTTACTTCTTTCGAAAAAAATTTTAACGTGACCTTGATATTCTGAGTTTCGGGTCAAAATTAAACAAAAACGCTCTTACGAAGTTACTGTTTGTTTTGAGCTAGCTTTTGTAATAATTTGAGCAAATTTTGAAATTTAACATAGGGGATAGATTTTCTGATAAAAAAAGGGGAGAAGTCGATTTGAACCATGGGAGACAATAAGAGACAAATGGTATCAAGACGAAAATCGGCTTCGCTTTTTATCGCCCTTTAGTGAGAGAACCCAACATCACAGAGTCGCGACTTGCGAGACCTACAACTAATCGTTTTGCACCACTTTGCAATACATGTATATAATATACCGTATATTATTAATTTTCAGTCAAATTTATCTTCGGGATCACTGCCTCTTTAACGAACTGATACGCCAAGCTAAATATTTTGGCTAATTTTGATTGCGGTACGTTACGGTATACCGCGGTACTTTACGGTGATGAATTAATTACGGTTATTAATATATGTAATTAAATGGCGCTTATTATATGATTAAAAACACATAATGCACAACAAAAATTAATCAAAAGGTTAATCTCGGCGTGTTAGTATTCATAACAGGCCATTAGGGGTAATATATTTGTATGCTGTTAAGTGATGCTGTTAAAGGGGTGGTCGTCGCAAAATAAGACTTTAGAAAGAAATTTTTCAAATTTTATTTTAATGTTTTTTTTTATGAAAATAGACGACTTTGAGTATAGGAGTAGTCTTTTCATCCAAATAATTACTCAGGCAAAAACTTTCTGAGGGTATCAAAAATATTTTGTATGAAATTTATTTTAAGATGAAATTTATCCATTTTTGGAAAATAAAAAACCGATTTATAAAAACTGAGAACGAAATTCGGACAAAAATCTCTGTTCTGATCTGCACGGACTCTTCAGCTGCAGATACATGTAAGTTTTGAATGTGTAACATTTAAATCCAGGGATGAGATACATTTTGATTGAAACCCCTAAAATAGGGTCAAAATACGGTTTTTGGTGATACTGAAATCAATTCCACAATGTTTTTGAAACCGCTCTGATATGACCTGCTCACGTTTTATCCGGTTAATTTATGATATTAATCAGGTTGTACCTTGAGAAATCAGGAAGAAGATACATTTTGAAAAGATAATTTCGTCACTTTTGTAAGCACGTTTCTTATTGGACAAGCCATCCGTTACTTTCGATTTGTATAGGATGCAAAATTTTTGTTTATATATCTGAAAGAGGTGATACTTTGGTGACAATTAGCCGTTGATAACCCCGTTTTTCGCCTTAAAATGCGACGATCACCCCTCTTTTAAGTAAATTTCCAGCAATGACAATTATAACCTTTTTTAAATGGGGTCAATTTTCTTCCGATTTTTTGAAACTTTATTCAAAGATTTTTAAGTACAATTGGATAATTATGTTGCAAAGCTTTTTAGTTTGCCAAGTGTTTGCCGAAAGTTTTTTTTACAAATTGCAGAGACGCAAAACTCCAGTTAAGGTGTTCCATAGTGATATTAACTCTTTTTATTTTTAGTGGTTTTGAAGCAAACTTGCTAGTTATCCCTATGAAACATGCCCGAGGACGTATGACCCCAATGGGGGGCACCCTTATCAAATCAAGGTAAGGTTTTGGCGCTCGTGCCCCTTTCGTGGTAGAGTTGCGGTCATATATTAATAGTTAACTTGAATTCTCGATATATTTTAGATAAATGATAAATTGTTTCATTTCATTTAAGGGGGTAGCAGCGATGTGGCAGATTGAAGTGAATTTAACTTACGAAAATAATTAGTTGGTTTATTTTTTTGTGCTTATTATCGTTAGCTGAACCAAAATAAATTTGTATCAGCTCATTAAAATTATTCTTATCTATTTTAGGAAAGATTTAAGTTCGAACTTTTATTTTTGAATTCGTTAAATTTTCCAAAAAATTCAAAGCATTAGAAAAATTTTACGCATTTTTCGTTCAAAATCTTTTTTGATTTTGTTTTTAAAATCTGTGAAAAAAAAAGTAAAAAATAGCCCCTTTAACTTTTTTCATGCATGTCTAAATATTTTATGACCACGGTCGACTTTTATAGAAATATTATCAAAATTTTCCGCAAATCAAGTCCAAAAATTATTATTAGTGGTTTTTCGAAATCTCTATAAAAAAATCAGGCCGAATCGCTTGTGAAATGTTATGATATCTATTTGGTTTCCGTATTTCAACCGATGGAAGGTTCAAGCGAATATCGTTTCTGAACTACTGATGAAATAAACAACAATTATATTAATGCAAAAAATTTTAATAAAATTTTAGGTGTTATAGGCGTAATTTCGTTCAAAAGTCAGGACATTTTCTGATATTTAAACGCAATTGAAGTTTATAAATATTGTTTTCAAAAAAAATTCTTACATCGGGTTAAGTTGGAAATGGAGTTCGAATGAAAAGTGGTTTTTATTATTATTACAGATAGTTCGTTATGTTAAGAAATTAAAACTTTAAACGGTTGCAAGAATAGACACTTTTATTGAAGATAAACAATGAAAAAATAAATTTTCACATCTTTTTTTCTTTCATATATTACTCAGAAAGAATGTACCAATCTGCCACATCCCTGCCACCCTCTTAAGAGAGTGGGCGTCAATAATTGGGCTATTTTTTACATATTTACGAGTGAATTTTCTGAGAAACTAGGCTTCAGAAATAATTGATTATTTTTCCAAATACGCAGTCAAACTCTTAAGGAAGTTGCCAGTATTATTCAGAACATCTGATACTTTAACCTTCGGTAAATAATTAATTCCAGTAGGCGTCTCTAAAAGCACTAAAAATCCTACTCCTCATTCATCTCTCATCACTTTTTATTGATATTTGCAATTTAGAATGAATATAAAAATGCACATCACCAAATGACAGCTTTTTAACAAAATTTAGCCTTTAGTGGTCAAAACAGATTATTTGGGAGCCTCGCGCAAAAGCCTACTTCTCCTTTAAAATATGTAGAAAAATTTTAATTTGTGCTTCAAATTTATCGCAATGGCTGAATTAAGGTTCAAATGAACTTTTTTCAGATTTTTTTCTCCAGAGTCTCAGAAACGACTTGTAAATTTCTAGTTTTTGTTGAAATTCTGAACTATAAATTTTCTAAAACTTACTTTTTTTTTAAAAATTCAAAATTCAGAAAAAATCCTACAAATTAAAAAACTCAGTGAAAAATTCTCTACAAAATAGGGTAATCAAAAAAGTTATCTGAGAAATCCTTTAAATTTAATAATTTAACCTTTAATTTCAACCTCCGAAAAACCGAATTTTTCTTGAAAAAATCTCAAAACCAAAAAAAAATAAAAAGTGAAAAAACTTGGAAGGAAATTCTCAACAACATAGGTATATCAAAAAACATATACGTAAAGCTGAGAAATCGACGCAAACTCCCTTTACCCTTATGAGCACAGAGCCACAATTGTGGCTCAAACATACCTAAAATCATTCAAAAAAGGCAAAAAACGGGATCGTAGAATTTTTTTCCGAACACATTATAAAGAATTTAGATTCGATTTCCAAAAAATAATAGAAATTTTCTTTGAATGTTTGGTTCCAGTATTACGGGGTGTTGATTTATAAGGATTTTTCGCCTATGTTTCACTTCCTGAGAAACTATTTCGGAACTAGACATAAAATACAAATTTCAGATTAGCCAGTTTTCAGGAAAGTGTTTTGTGCATGCATAACAGTCGAAATGAAAATTTATTGGTATCTAGGGGCAGATATTTTTTTCGGAAGTGAAATTTTTAAATTTTCAACTTCAAGTATCCCATGAAAAAATTGAATTGTCATAATAGTGAATTTATGCAATCAAAAATTCACCCACAAGTGAACTTCATTACCATATTCACTTGAAAATAATAGAAAAAAATTGTGATAATCTGCTTTTAAAGAGAAAAATAAACATTTTTTATCAAAAATCATGATTTTTCCATCAAAATTTTTGACTTATTTATAAATTACTTTTGATTAATAGGATATAAATCAAAGCGAACAAAACTATGACGTAGGCCAGATACTTAGGCATCGTTTCCAACAGTAATGTAACTTGTGAAGACAGCTGTGACCGTGTATCACGTGATATGGTATACCTTGCTTTTCTTAAATGTCGTATGCAAAACTATTACCTTTCAACTTTCTTATGCATAAAAATTGAAATTCCAACTGCCTTAAGCTCTCTGTAAACAACATTCAAAGAAGAGCCACAATTGTGGCTCTGGTGCCTTGGCGAAACTTTTTTTTTATATGCTCACAATGGTTAAACCAATTTTTTTTTCGCAACTCTGCAATTCATTTAGACCATCAAAAAGGTCTCACAGTCTTTCTACTAAAACCATACGGCAAATTATTGCCACATAAATGTCCGAAAAGTAAACTCAGCGTGAAATCAACTTATAACTTTTTACATCCATTGGTAATTGTAATAACGTTTTTAATATACGGTTTATTGTAATACACATATTGCAACTTTTAAACATAAATTCTTTTCTTGAAAACTGTGATTGAATCTTAAGGGGGTCGGTGCATTTTAACAGATTTGTACTTTTTTAATTTTTTTGTCTTGATCGGAAACTTTTCGCCACTTCAAAATTTTCGGATAAAACTTTTTCGAACACAAGTTGTCACTTTACAGCTTACTTTGTTTAATCTGAATTTCTTCAGATTGATTTTTTTTACTTTATAAATTGTCCTTTGAAAAAACACTCAAAAAACGTGCGTTTGCTATCGAAAGTGTCTTAATTACAGTAAAATTTATTTTCTATTTTTTATTAATAAGGAGCCTTAAAATAAGGTCCTGTCCACTGTTGAACAATTATTTAGTTTCAATTTATACGATTTTTAAGTCGAAATCGAAAATTTAAATTTTGGAAAAAAAACGAAATTATAGCACATTGAAAAAAAAATTTATAAGTTAAATGAAATAAATTTAAAACGGTCGACAGGTTGGCTTACCAATTGAGCAAGTATCGGTTAAATAAAAAAAAATTAATCCTTGATTAAAGAGGGCTTCGATGGATTTCTCCCAAACCGTATTTTCATTGAAGAAAGTATGATTCAGAGTATAAACAAAAGCGAAGAAACAAAACGAAGACATATGTAAATATAGTGAAAGTAGCTATTCCCAATGTTTTCAGCTACCGATTCCAGAAAAATTAGTTTGAAAATTTTGAACAAGAAATGGGGAAAATTTTCGATATAAAAAAATGTCATATGATAATTCAAATAGATATAAAAAATATATGGTCACCTACGCGAAAAGTTAAAGTTGCCATTTGAATAGTTTTTTTCGTTAATTTAAAACAAATACTGTAAAAAAAATTTGAATCAAAAATAAGGCATTTTTTCATAATGTTCGGAAGTGTTTTCATAAATTTCTGATAATTTGTCGAATTCGAAAAGTTTAATTCGAACTCAAAATTTTCTTAAAAAGCAGTAATTTGTAAATTCTGTACATACAAAAGTTGCCTGGAGTATGAAACATTACTTTGGTGGTATATTAAGAAGAATATATAAACCCAGTAAATAGTTTTTTATCAAGGGCCAATATCCGTATCTGTCAAAATGCACCGACCCCTTTAAGTGTCGTAGCTAGCACATTAAAATGAGAATCAACCTTCCATATTTCAATTATTGTTGAAGCCACCTCGCTAAAGGGTTTTTAAAGTTAGTCTAACTGAGGTAGGAACCGCAAATTTTTCTTGCTAAATTGGCCTAAATTTTTTCAAAAAAATTTCTAGTTCAAATTTTTCAAAACCCCAACTTATGCCAAAATTTAGAAAAAAGCTTTAAATCCCCCCACGCAATTTTTCAACTTGATTTTTTGTGGATTTTTTATGAACTATATTTACTCTTTGTTATAGAAAAGTTCCCGGGAATGAAAACTAACAATTATTAATATTTGATATCGAAAACTCAAATTTGAATCAACCCTAATTAGAGACTTAAGTTTCACCGCATTCTAGAGCACGCTTAAAAATAAGCTTGTTTTTCTGAACAAAGACAGTTAAAAAGTGCGAGTAGTCGCCATTCACCATTTAATCGCATTTTACGACGCTTAATCAGCAATGACAAGATCAGTTATAAAGTTATTAATAAACTTGAAACAAAATGACGTTTGTGCGTTTTTTTTTGAAAATTTTTACTGTATTACAGTACTCATTTTGTTTCAAAAAAATTTCGACTCACCAAATAAAACCTTTCATCGTTATCAAAAAAAAATTCTAAGTCTTTTTTTCCATTACACCAAAGTCCAAAAATGATCACATGACCGTTTATTCAAGAAATAAGGTCGGTCAAAACTGTACTGTTTTTTAAAAATGCTTTAATCACTGTTCAAATAAGTGAAGATGTTCTTTAGGAGTTTTTAAGCCTTTTTTAATCACACCAAAGTCCGAAAACGATCACGTGACCTTTAAATTAAAAAATAAGGTTTTGGCTCAAGTGCACAAATAGTACTCAAATAACGCCGAAAAAATTTCTGGGTTGATAAACACCTAATTTGAGAGTTAAGAACATAATGATATTTTCCAAAAAGGTCACGTGATTTTATTTATCGAGAAATAAAGATTTATTTATGACATATCTCAAACCTTATTTTTTGAATTATTTCGCCACGTGATTTTATTAGGACTTTGGTGTAATGAGAAAAAAGTCTTAAAAACGTTGAAAGTTCATCAACAAATTTTTTTGACGTAATTTGATCACTTTTTCAAATAACCGTAATGATGTATCGTCTATCAAATTACCATCAATTTCAAGTTCATCTTAGAGACTTGTAACATGTGTTGTGAAATGTGATCATTTTTTATCTTTAATGACCTTTAAGTACATAATTGACCTATAGAAAGTCTTCATTACACAATTTTATCACATAATTTATTTGATAAAAAATAGCCTCTGCATAAACAGGTGTTACAAGCAGTAACGTCACCAATTTTATTTTTCTCGTATCTTAATGTAAACAGTTATTTTCAAGCTGAAATCAACGTTTCGGTTTTAATTACTTTATTTTATTATTTTAAACCCAACAAAAATATCTAAAATGCCCGAAAGAGATAACCTAAAATAACAGCTAAATGGAAATTTCTCGAAAGCTCAGCCGCTGAGCCTCAGCGTCTTTGCTAATGACGTAATCACTCAAATTCTGTACACCTGATTTACTTCTCTGATTTACTTACTGTATGCGAGCACTTTATTTAAATACTGCAAAATTTTAAGACATTTTCTAGTTCCAATCGTGAAAAGTTTTTACCAAATTAAACATTACATAAAGAATGCGTTTTTTAAGTGAAGATGTTGGAGCGGGATTTCATTACTAAGTCCAGGAGTCCAGAATCGGGTCAAAATGAAATTATGAAATAAATAAAATGAGAATTCCAGAGAATACTTATTTATGGCTTAGGTATTCAAATAAATTTTGCATTAAACTTTTTTGTCGACTCAGACGACCAAAAAATAAAAAAACAGGCGATAACCTCAAAACAATTTCAAAGAGCCTTAAGATTCCCAGAATTCAATTTTCTAAAAAAATTACAAACTATGAATTGATTATGACCACAGGGAGGGCTAAAGTTAATTAAAGTTTTTGCTTTCTAGCACCTTAGTTTATAAGATTAACACATATCTTTGATAAAAAAATTATTAATTTATATGAAAGACATAAAGTTGCAAATGCGATCCGAATCGGATCATCCGATGATGCTATTTTTTTATAAAATCACATGCATGATTATATTCTAGTCTAGTGTTATGTCATTTTTATCGAATCACTTTTGGCCTCGACATCACTGGAGCCTCACGCGGTATATCGAATTATTCATATAAAAATGTCATAGAAAAATCTGAGACTTATTATTTTTTCCGAATTGGGAACATTGACAAAAAATGCTACAAAAATATCACTGTCAAAATCATCTGTTGATATAATATCACTATTGATTTTAATTATGGTCAAATAAAATAATATAAAAATGAACAAATCATCTTTTCAGTAGTGCGTGAAATCGATTTGAAATTTTAATCCGAAGATACTTCACAAATCTCTTCGCTGTTGTGTAATAAAGCTCCATAAAATCTAAAATTACCCCAAAACGTCAGTTATGGTTTTTGAAGAACCTTAATCTTTTCCATGTTTATTTGAAACCCAATTTTCGTTGGAAATTTTCAACCCTGAACGGTTAATTTAGAATATTTATGCAAGGCGCAGAATACTGTATTTTTCATGTTTAAACTCAAACGATTTTTAGTCAATTTGCTAACTTATTCATTTAAAAAAAAGTATACGTGGTTGGAACTTATAAACGTCTGCAACAAAAAATTTTGCATCTGCAAAAAAATTTATTTAAAAATCACCTGTAGGACCGAGTATATTATGCAAGCAATCGCGTTTCAAAACAGATTTATATTTCCTTTGCTTTTTGTTTTTTTTTGAGATTAGAATTCTTATTAATTTTTTACGTCGCTCGCAATATCAAATTTGTGAACAATAAATTCATTTGCGGTACTTTTCCAAATATTTTGAAAACACTTGTTTCACTTATTTTTACTATCGCAAAAGTGAAGCTGCCTTGTAACGCTATAACATTTTCATAAAAGGTTTAATCCTTGGAGGCCATAACTTATGGCCCATAAGTCCTGCAGATTGGTACATTTTTTCAGAGCGATATATGAAAAAAAGGTGACAAGTTATTTTTTTATTTTTATCTACAATAAAAGTGTTCATTATTGGGAATGTTTATATTTTTAATTTCTCAACATAACTAATTATCTGTGAAAATATAAAAAACCACTTTTCACTGTACATCAATTTCCAACTTAACTTGACTATAGAATTATCTTTGAAGACGATTTTTATAAACTTCAGACATTGTCGGGTGTAATGCGCTAAAAAGTCTTGTTTTAATCCTGCACAGTAAAATATTTCCTCATATCAAAGTTTTTTTCCATGAAAAATGTCAAAAAATGGCCAAAAGTAGAGAAAAACAACTTTTTTGAGATAAAAATTGACCTTTAATTGCCTTTTAATATTAAAAAATGTACTAACTTTCTTAAGAAATGGCGCCTATAATACCCGAAATTTTATTGGAAATTTTTGCTAGCATAAAATTTTCATAAATTGAGTGCCAAATGGCACTTATCGAGTGTACGGCCAAGTGTTAAAAATTCATCGATAGTTTAGAATGATAATCGTGCGACCAACTCATTAGTTGACATACGGAGATTTAATAGATACAAAAAAATTAAATAAGTGATTCTACCTGATTTTTATTGAAAATTCGAAAAACCACAAATTTAAAATTTTGGACTTGATTTGCGGAAAATTTTCATAATATTTCTAAAAAAGTCGATAAAAATTGAAAAATTAAAAATTTATGATTTTTCAAACAGCGTTCAGAAAATATGTAGGAATCCATGAAAAAAGTTAAAGTGGCTATTTTTCTGGTTTTAGCTACAGATTTAAATAAACAAAACAAAACTAAAATTTTGGACGAACAATGCGAAAAATTTTCATAATAGTTTGAATTTTTTTTCAAATTTTTAAGATTTCAAAAATGAAAACTCGAACTGAAATCTTTCCTAAAATGAATAAAAATAATTTTATGAAGCTGAAACATATTTCTATCGGTTCATCTGACTATAGTAAGCATGAAAAATATACTGACTTATTATTTTTGTAAGTTTTAATGAATCCAGTCTGCTGGGTTTATGGCACCCCTTTAAATGGTGGAACTTTGAGCGCTTATTACGGGAAAAGTAAAAGTGCTTTAAACTATATTATACTCTAGTCCTCGAGATTAAGGATAGACTTAAATTTTTATAGTATGAAATTCACATTTTGACTATTTAACCCTATATAAAAGTAACATTTACAAATTGAGCTTCTATCTACGCAATTCTTTTGTGAGAAAATGGGGTACGTCAGAACAAAAATTAATAATGGAAAAGATTTGGAAAAAAATGTTCTATAAAGTGTCTTCCTCAGAAATAATGCAATTCTAGGTTTTTACTCTACAGGTGTTTTCCGAAAAATTTACCTAACCTACGCAATTTATCGAAATCACTTAAAGACATAAAAATTTACTCAGAGCCGTCAGGACAAAAATAAAAAATGCAGCAGTTTCAGCAAATTTTTTCCTAAAAAGTGAATCATTCACAAGCAACCTGCAATTTCTGGTCTTTAATCTACAGGTGTTCTTTAAAATAGTCCGGAGCCTCCAGGGGTTAACTGCTAAAAAAATAAGGCATATTATTTTTCCAACCAGTTTACTTCCTGATCACTTGTGTATTCATTTTCAATAGTTATAAATTGACCACACAAAATCATTGAAACTACGACACATTGTCAACAATATTTTGTTTTTAAATAATTCAATAAATTATTATATAAGTAATAATAATGATAAAAGGATTGCCGACCCTCACAGTACAGATTCAGAATATTTGAAAATGCGGAATCTGAGCATTTGATTAGTTGATCCCTTCCAAATCTGACCAATGATATCGATTTATTCTGCACTCCAGAGTTTTGATTGGTTGCTACGATCCCGCGTTGTTTGTATCATTCAAATATTCAGGATCTGTCTTCTGAGGGTCTGTTATTCATATAATCTACGAAAAATTCCCTCAAAACCAATTCTCAGTTATTTGCCCTATTTTCAAAATAACTCTTTTTGTTTTTCCTCGAGAAAATATAAAGGAGAGGAAAAGACATTCTGACGGGAGGGAAAGGAGAGCGGAAAGCGAATTATACAATACATTCTATTTCCACGACAATTTCCACGACGGGGATTTTTAAAATACCCGAAAACTCCAAAAACTGAAACTCTATTAATTTATTTTTATGAGTCTGTATAACTTTTTCTTTATTATACAAATGGTTTGATAATGATAATAAAGTCGAAAACGTTTACCAAAACAAATTTATTTTAATTATTTTTATGAAATTTGTTGGGAGAATTTGCAACTTGTTTTATTTTAAGGAGGTGGTGTTATTAATTTTTAAGATTTCACAGGCTTTGTACGGTTAGAATAATGCAGACTGGACATTTTTGAAACATAAATTAGGACGATCTATCTTTGATCTCGCGATTTCATTAGACAGCTTAGTACCACTCTCACCAACCATCTGGTTAACCGCGGTTAAACACGAGTCCCTCAGTTTTTTTCAAAGAAACAAGCATCCTAGAGCCTACATCGGAAAGTTTTGAGATTTGGTGAGAATTCGTACAATTGTCTGAATATTCAATAGGATAGTTCACAAAAATTATAGTAACACCATGACTAAAAATGAGTCATATTTTCAAAAGGTGAAAGATCCGTTGGTAAGGATATTTTTTAAAAAATAGGAATTTTCGGTTTGGTTTTGTCAGGGCACATATAGTGTCATTAAAGGCTATGATTGAAAACCTTGTGGATTTAATGAAATATTTCGAGGGTTTTCTGACAATGAAAATCTGATTAAAAAAGTTCTTTCCTATAAAGGGGTGCAAGGAAATAGGATTGTTAAAAGTAAAATTATTATACTATAAAACATATAAAACGTATAAAACATATAAAATTGTAGAAACATAGAATTAAATTGTCGGTGTTTCTAGAAATGTTATTTATTTTAAGTTTGTTTATCTCCTGTATAACCCTGCCTGTATATCTGTAACATATATATATTTATTTTAAAAATTGAATGTATATGACATAGTACGTAACTGTAGCCAATCTGTTCCCTTAGATTGCAAATAAACGAAAATAATTATAATAATTAGTGAATCAGTTCTGTTTTTTCGATTTTTGCTTCGGGGGTCAGCAATCTGGTTGAATGTGCCAAAAAAAGGTGTTTTTCTACGTTCTTATGAAAGGCTTTTTCTGTGGAAATGCAAGAAACGTCATTTCGGGAATGTGACAAGCCCAAGTGGTGGTGAACATCGAATCGGTCGTACTTTTGGGAATTTCCGCCTGATTGGCTGTAAATCGATAAAAAAGTGCGCAAAATTGACAATTTTGAATATGAAACTGAGAATCAGAAAATTTGAATGCCACCAAAGATTCCTTGGGTACGGTTTGCTGCAACCGATAATAGCAACTATGGTCTGGTTTTAAACACAGCGGATTCTAGAAAAAAAATCAGACCATAGTTGCTAATATCATTCCCAGCAAACCATACCCAAGGAATATTTTGGTGGCATTCAAAATTTTAAATTATCACTATTATGTTCAAAATTGTCGATTTTGCGCACTGTTTTGTCGATTTACAGCCAATCAGGCGGAAATTCAGAAAAATACGACCGATTCGATGTTCACCACTCCTTGGGCTTGTTACATTCCAAAAATGACGTTTCTTGCATTTCCACAGAAGAAGCCTTCCATCAAAACGTCGAAAAAACACCCTTTTTCGGCATATTCAACCAGATTGCTGACCCCTGAGGCAAAAATCGAAAAAAACAGAACCGATTCACTAAAATTCAGACAATTGTACCGATTCTCATCAAATCTCAAAACTTTCCGATATTTCTTATAACAAGGATCCTAGAGCTTATATCATATAAGCTCTAGGATCCTTGTTCCTTTGTAAAAAGCTGAGAAACTCGTGTTTAACCACGGTTAACAAGATGGTTGGTGAGAGTGGTACTAAACTGTCTAATGGAATCGCGAGATCAAAGATAGATTTTCCTAATGTATGTTTTAAAAATGTCCAGTCTGCATTTTTCTAACCGTACGAAGCCTCTAAAATCCCTAAAATCACTAACAACACCCTCCTTAAGTATTACTTTCAAGTTTGAATAAACTTCCGAGCGCTTGAAAATGTTCATTTCAATTCTCAAAATTATCAAAGAAAAATTAATACGGAAATAAATGTTTGATACAGGTCTGGAGCAGAAATAAATTATAACGTTCGTTTGTTATTTCAACGGAAAAATACCTCCATTTTTATTTCGAGGGTTTTCAAACGATAGGCAAAATTTAAAGTTTGTAATTGTTGTCAGATGAAAAAATATAAAATGAAAAATCCATAAAAATAATTTTCCACTATAATTTTTTTTCTTTCGAGAATGAATTATCGAAACCTTACTTTCAAGTAAAATTATGAACATACTGTTAAATGCATTAAAATGTCAGTAAATATAATTTTTAAATAAAAAAACGGAAGACTTTTAGGGTTATTCAACGTGATAAAAAGCAAAATTACTTTTAAAAATTGAATTTACCAGTAAAAAAAGTAAAACTAATTAACTCCTTTCCATCGTGAACAAAAATGTTAATTTTATCAAAAGATTAGAAGATATGATTTACGGATTTACGGAAACGGAGCTAGAAATTTGATTATCTTGAAATTTCAAATTCTATTACTGATTTTTATTTAAGTCCCATTAATCGAAATTTTCTTTATATCAGCGCATTATTAATGTTTGAAGCTCACTGATAGATCTTCATTCGCTTTTAGGGCGCTTGAATTTTTGGGAAAATGTTTTAACATGACTTTTGAGTATGAAAACCATTTCTGAAGTGAAACATAGAATCTGAATCTTTTTTAGTGCAATCATACAAAAATCAATTATAGTACATCACAAACATTTTGGATTTTTATGGTCAAATAAAACAAGATTTAAAACAAAAAGTTTTTGAAATATCTGTCGAAAATAACCGACCTAAAATAGAATCTCATAACCAAAGAGCTTTTAAAGCTCAAATTATGTGTGGAGCCTGATGATACACTGTAAAGCCTTATGACAACTGGATTGTCAAATAATTCATATGTCATCCGAAGGACCTTTAGCCTAGGTTCTTATACAACTTGAATAATAATATCCTTGTCGTCCCAGGGTCGTTAGTTTTGAATTATTTTGGACTTTCCCACTATGAGTCAGTCTATTATTTTAAACAGTGGAAATTCATCAGCCCTTAACCTCCTGAACAAGGGTCAAGTTTGAAATTTCCCCACGGAAAATGTATTTCGTCAGCTACCAAATTGATCATTTCCCTAGAATATTCGACAAGTGCAATCGAATCATGAAAACCGATTTTCATCGGTTGTACAACTCAGCCAAATTACTCAATGATATAAAAGTTGCATATACTTGTCCGATTTATTGGGAAACTGAAACGAATCGTTGAAAAATAAACAACAAAAAATGACCTCACAAGACGATGTATAAGTAATTTTCAGAAAGGGCATCCAGCATTAAACTAACCAAAAGCTATATTTTAACTGGTCAGGGGGTTATAAGTTTTTGCTAAGGTCCTCTTGTGTCGGTTATTTGTGAAGGAGTGTATGCATGTTGAATGTAGATGGCATAGATTCTAGTCACAGAATTTATGACATTTATTTATTATTCTGTGCAGATTATTGACCTGCAGACATTCATACAGACATTATTTATGTCAACAACTGTCTTTCCTCACAGAATATATTCTAGAAAATATAGTTCTCGGAAGGAGACACATACTACGTAGGTAGTAGGTATGTAGGTAGTAGGTTGATATACTAGGTAGTAGGTTGAATGGTAGTTACTTTATAATAAATACATGTTAGGAAATACTATTTGCCTATAGTTTGAATGCATACAAACAAATTTAAGATTATTTTCAAAAGATAAATAATAGTTCTAAAAGACGGCTTATCTTACTTTTATCCAAAAAGCTCTGTATGGATAATTTTTTACCGAGAAAATTCAATTTCAGCTATCAGTATCTTCTTTAGCTAGTTTCTGATTGTACCAGTAATTCTTTGCATTCAAAATATGTATCGGATGCAAGAATTTTGTTTAAATATATCACTGATATAATATCAGTGAGAATTTATATTATATGATCAATTAATTTGTAATTTTTCGGCAATTGACCCTTGAAAGCCTCTATTTCCAGCTTTTTATCGACGACAACCCCCTTAAACTTCTGATGAAATGCTTTCTGCTCAATAACAACTCAGGGTTGAAATACATTTGACGTTATTTTATTGTCAAAAACAATATGTGATGTTCTATTTACAGGGAGGGGATACATTTTGAAAAAAAAAATTCTGTTAATTTTTTAAGCTACTCGGCAAATTAATTTTCAGTATAGGATGCAAGATTTTTGTTAAAATATATCAGAGGGGTTTAGATTTTGCTATTGTTTTTGAATTTAATCAGAGTTTGTCAATATTTTTATTTATTTTATTGTACAGTTGTATAATACTGTTTTAAAGGTCAATTGAAAAATGTACTTATATAAATTAATATTTTCAATTAACAACAACCTGAACCAAAAATTCAAGAATTCCAAATTTGTCAAACTTCTCGCCAAATGATTAAAAATTGAACCACGCAGTGTGGTCCACGCTGAAAACAATTCTAAAATATTTTTTGCGCCCAAATCTAATTTCAAAATTCCATGAAATCATGAAAAAAGCCGGAATTTCGTGCTATAAAACTCTTGCTCTTGCCGGTTCAACTTCAAAATCTCAAATTTCACGTTTTATAAATTTCACTATCGACACTGTCTTCAATTATATTATATAATTTATATATAACTTAACTTTTTTGTAGGAGTTTAATTGTGCGTACCTGAGGCCCGATTCTCACACTGAAACAAAATGTGTTAAATTTCTTCGCTTATTAACACAATCTGCTCGAAACAAAAATATTTCTCTCTATATTTTATTCAAAACTCCTTCACTTTATGATTATGGAATAACCGAAACGTCAAATAAAAATTTTTTAAAATGAACTTATAATAAAATAACTTGACTATAAATAACTAATGAAATGCCCGTTTTTTTTCATTTTTTGCTTCTTCGTGGCCATTATCGTACAATGAATCTTTAGAAATGAATTCTTAAGACTTCGAAGATATAGCCATAACTGATGGTCAAGCTTACTGTTGTGTCCCTTGTTTTCGATTAACGGGTTTGTTGGCTTTCTTGCGGCCAAAACGCAGCGAATTGGTATTTTTAGAGCCAAATCCGCTAAAGACGTGGCGCAATACGTTTTTGCGTCGGCCGGACGGTTGACCAGTAATTTCTTGCGAGGGAATATGGCCGTTGGGTTTCTCGGTTAGCCGTAGAGGCCCGATATCGCCAAAAAAACCTACCCAATTTCCTTATTTTTAGCTCAATAACTCCCTGTGCCAATATCGCCGAATGTGCCAATATCGCGGAAATCGGCGAATTTCTTTGAGATCAAAATTACAAATAACTTTGTTGGCGTCATGAATAACCTCATTTCCATGATTTAATTTCCTAAATTAACTTTTTTAAATTTTAATTTGACTATTCTTGGTGGAGTATTTAATTTAACTTACTTTGATGAACCCTTTCATTGGAACTTGTTTTTAGGATTTTTCGAAAACGTTGTTTTATAAAAACAACTTGAAAAATAGTTAATAAAAGAAGAGAAAGTTTTTGAATGGACATTTTTGAAAAACCGAACTTTTTGATAGCAAAATGCGATTTTTCTTATTAATTAAACATGTTCTTCAAAAAATGTCGGTTTTTTTCGAGAAAAANAAAAATTTGACCACAGAAAGTGCAATAAAATTTAACACCAGACATTTGGTGGACACGCTCTTTATATATAAAATGTAAATAAAACTAGTCAAAATCTTCCGAAACTTGGCACGAAGGTTAATTGGACCCTTGAATATACTAAAAAACTAAAAAGACTTTTCCTGTCGTTTTTACAAAAAAAGTTAAAAAAAAACAAGAATAATAAAAAAATAATTACCGATGCTCTAGCCCCGTCTCGTGAATCTGCGAAGCTTGGAACTTTAAAATGGTTTCTACTCAACAGCTGGTCGGAAAACGAATTCCGTTATTGATCAGCTGTGCTAGCTCGGCTCGGCTTTTCCTGGACTTTGCTTCTTTGTCCTTTTTTTATTTTTCTTGTCTTTTTTGATCTTTTGGGAATCTTTTCGTACTTTACCCATTTTTTTTCACCGACCAATTGACCAAGTATCGGCCAATTGACCAATTGACCACAATTGAAAAGTTTTCCAAAAAGCTAGTGTTTGTTGGTATAGAATTAAAGCCGCTACTGGCACAATATATCCGAAAAAAAAATATTTCTACGATTTAAATTTGGTGGAATGAAGTTAATTATATACTCGGCAGTTCCCATACTTGAGGTTATCGAAATTCCAATGTCAAAAGAATATAAATGTAGTATTGGACTGGTTTCCATAACATTACCTTTTACTGGTCGAGATAAAGTCGATCAATTCTATAGAGATTTGGAAATTACATGTGATCAAGTTGATTTACGTTCATTAATCCAAAAAGTCTCCTACGAAAAATATGTATCCCTTATCAATTTTCAAGGAATAAGAGATCACATGTGTATACTACTCATAAATTCGAAGCAATTTTATTTTTTCCGATTGATTCAATGGAAAGAAAGCTAACAACTCAAATAAACGATCAAGATGGTCCAATCAATCTGGCATCATCTGGTAGACTTAATCCACAAAAAATCACAATTTGTCTTTAAGTTTAATTAATAAGATATCAAAATAAATAGTGAATTGAGTATATTAAGCCAGGAATTTTCATATTTTATTCATTATGCATTTTCAGTTTTTTTAAAAAACAATGAGAAAAGATCCACCTGGACTTGGGAATAGGGCAAAAAGATATCGCTAAGAAACTGTTGTTGGGGCTGGGATTCAAATTCGGAAAACAAAAAGAACAAAACTAAAAAGCAATGAACCAAATCAAAATAGACCAAAAGTTTAAAAATTATGAGTTTTATCTCGGTACATATTCATCAGATGATTTGAAAGACTTCGATACAAGACAAATTAAAATCATATCGTCCCGGATCAAATCGACTGGGAGTTAAACTTTATCTAAACCGGACCGAATCATACCGAAACTAAATTCCAACGATACCTGGTCGTATCGGATCAACCATTACCAACATTTTGACTTTACCGGATCAGATCGAAATGAAAACACCGAAACGATCCGGTCTAATAATTCCGATCCGATCTGGTATCATTAAGCTGCCCCTGATCATGACATAATCATGTTATTATTGCCTTTTCTGAGTATTCATTAAGTCTGTGGGCACTGACCTTATTTGGTATTTTGTCTAAGGTCTAAAAACTTTGTGCGTTACTAATCAGATATTGTTTTTAGACAGGTCAATTTGCTTAAAAATAATTAACAATCATGACATACAGATTTGACTTTTAAATTATTTATCATGTAAAGTAGTGAGTCACTTATCACCAGATTCAGTACTTTAGAAATACTATCTCTTACTATACCGGTTAATTAAGTAAATTTTATTGGTTATTTATTTTGAGCACTGGTCTTTTGCAATTAAGTACGTTGTTTGGTCACCAAAAGCAATATTTGAAGTTTTCTGGAACCAGTCGTTTATCATCGAATAAATTACTAATACTCACGCTTGACGGACAAATACAATGTATGCCGCGTTTTTATGCTTATGAAATATTGCTCGGAGGCAATTACGAATAATTTCTAAATTTTTCACATACTTGTTACTTTTCGGAATGACGAGAAAAAAACAAACCTATTTTCGAAATTTTATTGACTGGGAACTGGAAAATTTTTTAATAACTTTCGACATTTTCAATAAATTTTTTAGGGATAGTGAAAACCTAGTAAATACAAAGAGGGCAAATATCGCCGAAAGTTTTTTGCCGATATATATAATCACTTTCGGTGATATGAAGAGAGAAATTAAGTAATTTTCTCTAAAAAAAATGAAAAACGTTTGAATTCGGACAGTTTTTCAATTTTATATGGTGCATCACGATAGGTTCAAATGTAGTAAATCAACAAAAAACGAAACATCTACATGTGGGATCTGACCAAACGCAATTCAACTAAACTTCGGGAAATTTTCTCTCCAAAAATGATGTCATTCATGAATCATGATCCCTATGATTCAGAATTATGATGCTCTCAAAGTTATTTCAAATACAATGTAATAAACAGCTCAAATTGTGTGGGCGTTTCGGCGATATTGGCACTGTCGGCGATATTGGCACTTTCGGCGATATTGGCATTTTGGCGATATTGGCACTTTCGGCGATATGCGCACTAAAAGAATTTTAAGTGAAAATCGCTCAAAATTTCATCGGAACATTTAAGAGAGTTCAAGATATCGTCTACAATTTTCCGCTGAGCGTTTTTTAGATAAATTATGAAAAAAAATTGAAATTGAAAGTTCTCATTTCGAAGTTAGGAGTCCATAAGAGAGGAGTCAGGAGTTTTCAGAAACGTCATGGTTAGATCATGTCATTGACATCGATGACATCAATGACATCGATAAATTTTAACAAAACCATTTTGAGCATTGATCTTGACTAACTCATTCTGAATAATTTGAAAAAGTTAGAAGCCGAAAACAGTAGGTTACAAATAGTTGGTTTAAAATTTATAGCGAAATGAATTATTAAGTCCAAATTCTTATTTACTTCTTAATATTGAAATCAATAATAAGACTTAACTTAAAATATCGTTTCGGAGGCCCCGCTTGACGTTCGTTTTTTCCCGATGTGGAAAAAGTAATCAACCAGATGATGCAATTGCGTCTTGTTTTTTGACTGACTCAAAATACTACTGTGATTTCACCGCGTTAGAGACCTGCATTTTGCCGGAAGTTAAAACATTTGAGCTCACTCTATTATAACGGAAATGAATTGCACGTTATAAAAACAAAGGATTTACATAATCTATCATTTATTGTTCCATATTTTAGGTTTCTTACTGATTGCTCCGTACAATCCATCAGATCGAGAAAGACGACGAAAATATCTTCCTGGCTTTATTTTTGTATCGTTGGCAGTAAACATATTAATTTAAGCGCAAAATATTTCTGAAAAATTGTCTGAAATTATGCTTGAACTTTAAACATTGTTTATTTCAAATCTGTTCAATTTCGAAAATTTTAAAATAAACTAGAATTGCTTCAAGAAATTGAAAAGGGTCAAATTTAGCCTTGCTTACTTAAAAATTTACTTTAAAACATTTATATTTTTCAGTTGAACATCTGCAATTAATGTCTATCATTAATCGTTGATCATTACCTTTTTTTTTGAATAATTAATTATAGCCTATTATAGGACTTTAACTTTGCTACACTTTGCCCCTCTTTTACTTTCTTCACTTATAAGAATTCAAACTTTTATCAGGGGTCGGCACATTTCAATCGGATCAAATTGTGCCGACCCTTGCTCCATATACGTTTTATTTGAAATTCTCAATTTTTAAAGGGGGTTGGCCATGTAAATTGTTGTAATTGATGGGTATTTATCACTAGTTTTTAACGGTCTATAACCTTTGATGAAAAACATGAAACCTAAAAAAGAAGCAAAAATATTGTTTTGAGAACACTTGTTATAAATATAAGATAAATAAAATTATTTTTTAATTCGATACAACCTCGATAATCATAATACGAAAACGATTTTTGAGACTATCAATTTTCCCCAGCAGCAGAAAACTCACGTGGCTGACATTGAAATTAATTGAAACCTTTTAAATAAGTTAGAAACTAAGTAGCCGACAATCTGATGGGACAGAGATTATTAGTTTACGTTCAGGTCATTCGTAAAAATGAAAAAAAAATGTTTTCATAAAGTTCAAAAAACTGTCTTATTTAATTTCAAATTTTTTTGTTTTTTAGAAAAATTCACCGCATAAAAACTCACAGCTGTTGGTATGGAATTTTTTTATTTTGCATTGTTTATTGTTTATCAAAGAATGCCGCGCGCACCGCATTCTTTTGAAAAGTAATAATATAAGACAAACTATTATTACTTAAAATTATGATGAAAAACATTTTTCAAGATATTTTTCTAGATCAGTTTCTCACGGAGAGTTCAATTTTTGTATTTTCAAATTGACTCTTCTTCATACTACAGGTATATTTTCTTCTTTATAATAAAAACAATATACATATGAATTGATGAGAACTATTTTGTAACTTTTCTTCTGGTAAAATAAAAAATTTTGATGGTGATTTTTGAATTCGTTATAGTCAAATTAATCAAAAAATATTATCATACGACTATTTTTTTAAATTTTCAATATTCGAGTTTCGGATATAAATTATAAAAATAGAATATGACGCCATTATAGCGCATTTTAATTAGTTGCAATCGATTCACAAGACCCAGTTTACTTGGAATCGGTATTTTGTTTGTTTTAATTATGAAACAAATAAACTTTATATGTGCAAGCAAATTGACATGGCCAACCCCCTCAAATATATAGTTAAAATGTGTACATCGGCTTTATACTCGGCTGTATAGAAAAATACAAAATACTTGTTCTTAGACTCAAAAAACTCATTCTGATCATACCTGCAAGAAAAAACGACGTAATTTTTAATTATATCTACCCCAAAGCAAAAACAGCTTCTTCTAATAAACTTATCAAAGAAATTGATGATGCTGCCCATTTTTTCTCTGATATGTTTTATCGTTGATTTCGCTGAAACTTTTCAATTTTTTAATTTCACCCATTGGGTGACACCCAAAAAATATTCGGATTGAAAAACTGCTGTCGCTTGACATGGTTTGGAATGGTGCTCAATAGTATGAGTGTGCAATGTTAATCACTTTTATTAAAACTGATACTTTCAAATTTTATTGGTAACACCTCTAAAGAACGATCTTTATCGAGATGATTATTTTATGAAAATTTGGAAAAATACAAGCATATATTGGGGGTTTTTATTTCCTGCAACATGGTCAGGAAAGCACTTTTTGATTGTTCTGAAAATATTTCGCGAGACCTACTAGTATCTATTTTTTTCGGCAAATAAAAAAACGATTTATGAAAAAACGAGAACGACTTTGCAGAAAACCATGCTTGCGGCTCTCCACAGACTCATCAGCTATACATTCATGTAGTTATCTAATGTGTAAGTTAAAAATCCAGGAGATACATTTAGAATAAGACCCCGAAAATAGGGTCAAAATACGGTTTTTCGATAATGCTGAAACCAAATTAAATAATTTTCGAAAACTTTCTTGTGTGTTTGCTCACGTTTGATTAAATCATTTCAATAGATTTATTTTCTTTAAAATATCCAACGTGAAACATTATTAACATTTTTATCAGTTCCACAATAGTGATGCACAGTTTCAAAGAAATACTTTGCACACTTCATTTGAATTTGTATTCAGTTTGAAAAAATTATTGCTTGAAGGGGGGTACTGATCGGTAGTTTTATGCGGAATTGAAAATGCTTTAAATTGATTTCGGGTTATGGAAAAGAGAACTCGCCTTTTTTCAATTTTTCTGTCTGATATACTTAAGGCCTCGATGCATTTTTACAGATACTGATATGGGCTCTTGATGAAAAACTCTTTACAGGGTTTATATCCCTTATCACACTTTTGTGTAATATCCCGGCCCTACTACTTAAAACACACACTACGTTTCCTAATCAGGGCCGGGATATTAACAAAAGTGTAAATAGGGATATATTCTTCTTAATATACCACTAAGTAATGTTTCATACTCCAGGCAATTTTGTAACTACAGAATTTCGAGTTATTGCTTTTTAAAAATTTTGAGTTCGAAATAAACTTTCGAATTCGACACGAAATTATTAGAAATTTTGAAAAAAGTTCCAAACATTAATCAAAAAAATGCCTTAATTTTTTCAAAAAAATTTTACAGTATTTGTTTCAAATGAACGGAAAAACTCTTCAAAATGGCCACTTAACTTTTGCTTAGCTGCAAATTTTAATATGCTATTTGAAAAATCATTTGGCATTTTTTGGGGAGTTTTGGTCGAAACTATTCGAAACATGTTCAAAATTTTCCTCATTTCTTGTTCAGAAATTTCAAACTATTTTTCTGGAATCCTTAGCTGAAAATATTTGGAATGGCTACTTTAACTATATTTAAATATTGTCTTCGTTTTGTTTCTTCGCTCTTGTTAATACTCTGAATCATACTTTTTTAAACGATAACACGGAGTGGCAAAATACTCCAAAGCCCCTCATTATCCGGAATTAAAAAAATTTTCACACTGAAACTTACCGAATTGATAAGCCGACCCATCACCATGTCAAATTTGTAAGATTATCCTCATGAAAAAAAATATTTTTTCATGTGGCAAAATTTTGTTTTTTTTCGTATTTTTTCAACAAATTAAATTTTTGATTTTGACGTAGACATTGTATAAAATAATTTGATAAATCCGAGCTGGTGGTCGACAGCGGTATTTAAGGGCTCATAAGTAATGAATAAAATTATTTAAATTTTAATGTTATTTAAGACACCATGGAAGCAAACGCACGTTTCGAGTGTTTTTTCAAAAAAAAATTTAATAAAGTTAAAATATTGATTTGAAAAAATAAGATCTTAAAAAGTGAGCTCAAAAGTGCCAAACTTTTGTTCGAAAACGTTTCCATCCGAAATTTTGAAGTGCCAAAAAGTTTCTTATCAAGAGAAAAAAAATCTAAAAAGTGCAAATCTGTCAAAATGCACCAAAGGCCTTAAGGGATCCGGTTCCTAATAACATATTCGCGATGAAATATCAGCCAACAGATGTCAATGATAGTATTCAGTATCAGCCAAACAGAGTGTCAATGATATTATTCAGATTAGCCAATTAGTAGAACTAACCTTCAACTTGCAAAAAAATATCCTAAAACTTTTTTGTATGACCACACTCCTTCACACATAAGCGTCAAAAGAGGATCTAAGCCAAAACGGAAAATCTATCTCCTCCCAGGTTTTTTTTTTGAAATAAACCCAAATTTTAACATGAGCTGTATAATTATTATTCGAAACTTTACAGTGGCGTTTTTGGCGATAAGTGCTATATTTTTTCTAAAACATGCAAAAAACAACCGTTTTTTGGACATTACGCCTCGAAAAATCTATCTACTTCCAGGTTAAATTAGCAAATTAGCTCAATATTTCGCAAAAGCTAGTTCGAAACAAATAGAAACTTTACGGTGGCGTTTTTTGCAATTTCGACCCCAAACCCAAAATATGAATTTTTCAAGATCACGTAAAAATTTTTTCAAATAAAAATGCTTCGATTTTTTGGAAAGTAGCCTCAAAAGAAAGATGAGGAAACACTGGAGAGAAAATTGGCTTACGTCAAGCTGAAATTTTGAAGTTTTAGGGGTCAAATTGAAACAAAAGTTAATTTTTAAATTAATTTTGAAAAAAATACTCAGAAAAAATTCAAAAATTTAAAATTTGTTTTGTTCTTATTTGGGTTGTTTTGTGCTTTTAAAACATTAATGATTGATTTGGTGCATTTTTATGGCATATTAACTGCAGAAAATGTTGGAACGGGATACCCTTAAGTATTTGTTTGAAAACGAAGTTCAAAATAACGGTTTGTTTTAATAATACTACTAAACTTAAAAATATCACCTTGAAGTCACCCAACTTTTGATCGTGGTTTTTGTAAGCTTTCTTTTGAGTCTTTTTTGGAAAAAATCGAAGCGCTTTTTCTCATGGGTCCTTAAAAAAATAGAATTTCGAGTTTTGGGTCGAAACCTAAAAAAGTAACCGACATCAAGTCTTGTTTTTGTGTCAGCTAGTTTTGGAAAGAATTTGCCCAAATTTGATAATTTTTTCTAAGTGGAGATAGTTTTTTCAACGAAAAAATGTCAAAAACGGTGGTTTTTTCGATATTGAAAAAAATGAAGCGAAATTTCGAAAACTTACCGAGATTAAGTTTGGCTTACAAGTTTTGCAAGTTATGTAAAATTTCAGATAATTTCGACATAAAACCTGGAAGAAGATAGTTTTACCATTCTGACTAAGGTCCCTATTTATTATAGGTATTGTTTTGAAAACTATTATGTAAAACTTCCAAAATTATCAACATACTATAAAACTGTGCGCTATTATCTTGCTGTATGTTGTAGCTACCCATAGAGTGCAAAGAAATAACAATAATCATAATGACACAAGAAGTGCCATCACAAAAAATAAATGAAACTAATTTGTAATTTATAAATAAAGATATTGATTTTTGAGGTTTGTTTTAACTAGCCTGTCACCCGCGCAGGCCAAAACAGACGTTAAGAGGGGTATCAATAATCGGAAGTTGCTTATCTGGATAATTTTTTGCCGGAAAAAATTTGAATTTTTTATTTAAAAATTTTCGAGATTTTCTTCAAAATTTTTCAAAATCCAAAATTTTCAAATGGCAGGAAATGCCTTCATACCGGTATTATCTGAAAAAAAAAATTTTAAAATTAAGGCTGAAAAATAAAATTCGAAAAATGAAGATTTAATTTGATTTTTCATAATATCAAAAATTCGACGATGAGACATTATATCTCCTCGATAACCGTAAGTTGACAACGAATTTTTTTGAACGTTTGATACTTTCTTGAGAAGGCTTTAA
Organism: Oikopleura vanhoeffeni; assembly: GCA_004367855.1. Taxonomy (NCBI): domain Eukaryota; kingdom Metazoa; phylum Chordata; class Appendicularia; order Copelata; family Oikopleuridae; genus Oikopleura; species Oikopleura vanhoeffeni. Next base: position 184,009 of record SCLH01000179.1, read on the forward strand.
TTAAACTGCATGAAGATTTCTTTACATACATATCAAGAAGCGTTCGAACAATGTGGATTTTTTCTTTATTTTTATATTAGTAAACAAATGATATCTAAAGGGCTCAGTCTGCAGGATAAACAAGATTTATTAATTGTAAATTAATCAATCACAGATAAGGTTATTTAAAGTTTTTTTATCAAAATTTCGAGGATGACCTTTTGTTCATTATTCTTTTATAATTCCGAAATCGGTTATTTGCTGGTTTTGCTTGATGAAGAGATTCTGCTTGACGAAGAGCTTTTCGGACAAATTTATTAGCATTACTATTGTTCCGTAGAATTTTCGTGAGCAAATCAATTTCTCCATTAGCTATCATTTGTTTGATATGATGAACTTTGAGACCATTTTTATTCGCAAAATGTTCATAAATTTGCAGGGTGATATCTTCGATATATTTTAGTCCGGCTGTTTCATGCAGAAAAACTTTATTTCCCAATCTATTTTGCCCGATAGAATCTCTGCGAGTTCGAATTAATGAAGGTTCTACCAGAATATTTGTGAGAAATATAATGAAAATCATCTGCTTATTTTGGATGTTTTTCTTGAAGTGATTTGGACTTCACGGTTTTCTGAATATATTTATATAGCAAAACTTGCTCTTGACTCCATTGTTCCGCAACGCCTTTTCAGAACTAGTTTTTTATCCTATACACTATGACTGTTAGACAAAAGTGTGACAATGACAAAAAAATCTAATTAAAATTGAGTTATTAATAATACTGAGGCGATATTGAGCCGAGGAGATGTTTTCTCTACGATAATTTCTTATAAAAACATGAAATATAAATTTGAAATATTCAATCCTGAATTCAAAGGCCTCGTTCACCTGTGTTGGCATAAAGCAAAACCTTCTGCCAAGGCACAAATGCGACATATTGGATTAACTCTAGAGCTTGCTCACAGATAGCGGAAGACAGTTTCAATTTTTGCAAAGAAAAATCGAAAAATATAACCTTTTTCCGAGCAAAGTGCCTCTTAATTGTAAATAGGGTGTCCATAAAGTTTTAATTTGGGCTTTTGGAAACAACTCATCTAATTGACTTCTTAGATACAACAAAAATACTACAGATATAAGTTTAATAATCCTAAAGAAACGCTTCGAATCTTACCATTTTTGAATTTTTTTCGATAAAAATTTGAGATTTATTACATGTATAAGTTTTCTACAAAAAAATCGGAAAAATGGTCAGATTCGAACTTTTTTAAAATTTTTCTCTTGATATTGTGAATTGATTTTGAGCTACCTTTGAACTTATATTTAATTTGGATAAGAATAACCAAAGAACAAGAACTAGACGAAACAATTTCCCCAATTTCCACCTGGTGGTGAAAAAATAATTTTTTTATATCGTAACTGGAACCAAATATGAGTCTTCAAATTTACTTAAAGCGGTAGTTTTCAAGCAAAAATGTTTTGTATCATTAATTTTGACACATCGAAAATCCTTGCTAGTCGTAAAATTGTATTGAAACGTCACAAAAATAGAAAGTGACCGATGAAATGACTGGATCTCTCTATTTCTGTCCGTATAAATACATTTTTACGAAACTAGGCAGGATTTCGCATATAGCGTTGTTCACCAATTTAATCGGACCATAGAAAAGAATTGGTGATTCTTCTAAAACTTCTTGGGGTTAGTAATACATAAAGTAAAATAAGAAAAAAATTGTGAAAAATTTTTTGGTCGTGATCAAAATATAGCGATTTTTCGTGTTTTCAGTATTTAATCATTTTAAACAAATGCCATATCGCTAGTTTTCGGATCAACGCCATTTGTTAAGGAAATTGACACACTTTTTGGTAAAAATAAAAATTTTCGAAATTATTATTTTTCGGTTCTAAAACCTCGATTTTTCGAGGAAAAAAATTAAAAAAAAGGGATGCTCATTATGAAAATACGCGCTATAGAATTAGGCACAAACTAGTATACATGAAACATTAATTCTGACTGGTTGATTTTGACCGAAATCGATTGGTGGACACGCTAGTAATATATCATCTCGTGCAGGTGGAGGTTAAACTAGTCAATGCAAAGCATTTGAAAAATAAACGCTTTAGTGTACTTTTTTAGATTTTAATTTATGGGAAAATGTTGAATTTTCATCAGAATTTAAATGTGCACAATCAATGCAAAGCAGGAAATGATGTTTTTTGCAATAAACTTGCTTGCATGAAGCACAACAAGTATTTGTACGGTTTTCACATTAATGATTTTCAGCAATATCAAATTCGCATCTTTTTCGTGTATTTAATTTCAAATTCATACGATCAAACCTTTGCCTTTTTAATACACGATCAGAAAAACAGGTTGAGCAAATAATAAGCCTGTGTTGCGGACATGTTATTTTTGCACAACCCTTATTGTTACAGTAGTTTAAACTCTTTTTTGTACACTTGTCCCACACGCAAGTTCGCAGATGCGACAATATTTCTTATGGTTCAAATTCAATTTTTTTAAGGATGGATACTGCCCTATAATATTCTCTCAATACCTCATTGTAGAAATCTTTATTTGTGTAGCTGGATTTGTCTTTACCAGTTGCTAGACACTGTGCGGTTTTGGCATTTGTTGCCAAAAATGTCGCGGCATGTTCTATGACACGAACGGGCCATTTTTGGGTTTTTCGGGCAAGGGAGGAGCCAAAACAGATTGCAATATATCCATCAACTCCTCCCATTTCTGAAAAATTGATAGAATAAACTTGAATACAATTTTCACATATTGTTTTTAAATTCGATTCTTAAGGGGGTTGTGGGTGCTAAATATTGAAAATATGCAAGTAATTCAAAGTGGCTTATATTTATTACGTGACAATTTTTGGTCATGAAAATTATGAAAAACAGATATTATTTTTACACTCACAACCCCCTTAAAAGAGTGGTGGGTTCTTTGTTAAGATAGTGAATCAAATATACGGTATAGGCTATACTGTATAGCCTATAGAGCCTATATATATAGCCTATGGAGCCTATAGTCTATAGGCTATAGAGCCTATATATATAGCCTATAGCCTATACAGTATAGACCCTATACTGTATAGGCTATACTGTTTAGCTGATTTTCAATCATACCATAGAACCAACGGTCTTTTACGTATCGAATTTAAAATACAATATCTGAAAATTGTTTTGAAAATTCATCAAGAAAAGTCTGAAAATTTAGATATAGTCGATTAACAGTATAGACTGTACAGTTTAGCCTAAATTATACGCTCCTAGAAAGTTTCTCCTTGTTTTGGTCTAGATTTTGCCAAAATTTCCGGAAGTTTAGAAAATAAGACATTTCGAAATATAGCTGGTTAACATTATAGCTTATACTGTATAGGCTATAGATTATAGTTAACCAGCTATATTTCAAAATATCTTATTTTCAAACTTTTCTAAACTTCCGGAAATTTTGGCAAAAGCTAGACCAGAACAAGAAAAAACTTTTTAGGAACGTATAATTAAGTGTATATTTCATGTATTTCTTACCGGAATTGTATATATTCGAAATTAATGAGTGATTGTCTCTTCCTGATTCAAAATTATGGGACAGTTCGTTTGTGTGAAATGTGGAAATGATCAGAAACGGCGGTTTATTTGGGTGATCGTATATACAGCTAGTTTTGAATACTATTAAAATTTGAAATATGTTATAAGATATTGATTACAAGGCCCTTTGGTCGTTTTTTGCTACTATTCAGCAAAACAATTTTTATGATTCGGCTTTGAAAACGACTCATCCAATCAAGTTTTTCGTTAGCTCAAACTGAGCACAAATATCTAGTGAATAAAAAAATCATAATAAATTCAACAAATCGGACCATTTTTTTTGTTTTTTTATGAGATTACCGAAATTTTTTAATTATTAGTTTTTGTTGAAAACAAGTGAAATAAATGGCCAATTCGGACCATTGTTTTCAATTTATTATGCTCCAAAAATTTCTGCTCAGTTTGAGCTATCTAAGAACTCAATCAAATTATATAAAAATGCTGGCTGTTTTAGTTTCAAAAAACTTGCATAGGGCCCCGTAATTGATAATTCATATATTTAAATGAGTTGAGGTGATCACGCTGTTTTTGCCCTGTTTTTCCACGCATTTTCTAGCTGATCTGGTTGTTTTTTCTACAGTATGTAAATAAATAAATCAATAACAATCATTCAGATTAAACAGAGGGAGTTGACAAACGATTGGTCAATTCATTTTTTAGGCACGCGCTCATGCGCTAAATCTCGATAACCTCTCTTTGTTTATCTCGAAGAAAAAAATTACAAACTGTGAATCTCATTTTTAACGCTCAAGTTGTGGGTACATTTAATTCAAGTTAAAATTATTCACCTCAGGTAAATCGGTTCATTTTTGATCCGATAGTAATACACTCGTTTACAAAATGTAAAACTAGGGTCAGCTCGTTTTTTTTGTGCTGTCTTATCCTCGCTGAACTTAGGATAATTCCCAGACATCGTTGCTGGATGGTTCCTAAGAACGGAATCGAATTTGCTATGCAATATCAAATTAATCGCAAGCATGTATATCCTCTATCGCTTGTAAGAAAAAGTCCTTTATTTCGCAATTTCGATCCGATCATTTTTTCAACCAATTCGTCTTTTTTCATATTTCCTTCAGTTGCCGTTCGTTGAAGAAGTAAACTCTCGCAAAATCTGTCTTTGCTCCTGGAAACATTATTGTAGCAATGACCTTCACCCGCAGGTTTCTTATTTATCTTCGTATGAACCCCATTGCGCCCATGAAAAGACGCCAAAGTTTCATCCAGGCTGTATCCCCCAGAAGGAATTATGACATCTTTTAAATAGAAAAGTTTTTCGGAGCAAAACAAAGGCCCGATTCGTCAAATTAGTTGTAGACCCAAAAAACTTTTCTATTAAATATTATNAATAAATCAATAACAATCATTCAGATTAAACAGAGGGAGTTGACAAACGATTGGTCAATTCATTTTTTAGGCACGCGCTCATGCGCTAAATCTCGACAACCTCTCTTTGTTTATCTCGAAGAAAAAAATTACAAACTGTGAATCCCATTTTTAACGCTCAAGTCGTGGGTACAATTAAATAAAGTTGAAATTATTCACCTCAGGTAAATCGGTTCATTTTTGATCCGATAGTAATACACTCGTTTACAAAATGTAAAACTAGGGTCAGCTCGTTTTTTTTGTGCTGTCTTATCCTCGCTGAACTTAGGATAATTCCCAGACATCGTTGCTGGATGGTTCCTAAGAACGGAATCGAATTTGCTATGCAATATCAAATTAATCGCAAGCATGTATATCCTCTATCGCTTGTAAGAAAAAGTCCTTTATTTCGCAATTTCGATCCGATCATTTTTTCAACCAATTCGTCTTTTTTCATATTTCCTTCAGTTGCCGTTCGTTGAAGAAGTAAACTCTCGCAAAATCTGTCTTTGCTCCTGGAAACATTGTTGTAGCAATGACCCGCAGGTTTCCTATTTATCTTCGTATGAACCCCATTGCGCCCATGAAAAGACGCCAAAGTTTCATCCAGGCTGTATCCCCCAGAAGGAATTATGACATCTTTTAAATAGAAAAGTTTTTCGGAGCAAAACAAAGGCCCGATTCGTCAAATTAGTTGTCGACCCAAAAAACTTTTCTATTAAATATTATGTTATCTCATTCTGACCAAGCCTATGTAAAATGGTCAAAAACATGTCCAAAGTTGATCTGGTCCCAAAAGTTTGTCAGTGTTGAATGTTCTATAATCTGTTATTTACAATATTTAGAAATCTTAAAACAAGCCTTAAACCAGTTACTTTTTTCAGCGACCTCTTAAGGACAATATTCAAAAAACACCACCAATAAATGTGATTTTGACGATTCTTTAAGGACAGTATGTACGAGAATGGACCAGGGATCGGCAGACTCTGCTTTATTTCACTCCTTCAGGTCGGTTTCAGAGCACATTGGATGACACTTTTTAACTTTAACTCCTAGACAACTTTTATGAGAGAGACGCTTAGTCCGAAATTGGCATCAGATAAAAGCAAAAAAGCTTGAAAACTGTTTTAGAGCAGAGCAAACGATATCAGAAAATTTGCCCTGGAAATGGACCAGTGGACTCCTGGAATTGAAAATATGATGGGAGAATTCCTGATATTTGGATAAGTCGGAATTGTCTATCATTATAAATATAAAATCACCGGATGATTTTCTTTAATTTCTTTTTCTACAATTGTATAACATAATTTTTTTGGAAGTTTACTTAAATTTTTCGAAGAGCTATTTTTTGAGAAAAGCTGAAGAAAATATTTCATTTTCAAATTTCAAGACAAACATTTAGGATTTTTACTTAATTTAAGAAATATAAACTGTTTTTGTATTTTCTACAGTTCTATAATCCTCTCGTAGCGATAAAGTAGATAAAATTTCTCAAAATTAAATAATAAGTTGATTCACGGCCGAAATTTTGGTATGAGGTCAAAATTCATATTTAGAAAGATTAACAAGAACTTATCAATTTTGTTGATTTTCGGTAATCTGACGATAAAAATAACTCGGCTGCAGAGGAATTTATTTTTTTCATTTTCTGTATTCAGAAATTTTGCAAAAAATAAGCTCCCACAGAAAAAAACGTAAGAAAAATGGTTTGTAATTTAAGTCATCAAGCGCTATTTTACAATTCATAAACCCCTTTGTAAAATTCGTCTATGAGGACAAAACGGGCGGTCAAATTAAACCAACAATCTTTTAAAGCTTGAATAACTTGACTTTATGAAATTTTAAGGACGCGTCTGATTTCGACTGTCAGTTTTGATCGACAATAATCCCGACCTTAAGTCTTTTGTGTTTGTAGGACTTATTTCTGCCTCTTTCTCATAAGCCGGACCAACTTTATTGTGAAAGTAATAACTCATTGGTAATTGAGTAAAATCGGTTACCTTTTCCCATATCATTTCTGTTTCTTGGTTTGAATAGCTGAATTAGGGTGGCAAACGACATTTTAATTCTGTGCTAGGGTGTTATCGGTTTTCGTTCATTTTAAACTTATGATACTTATGAAAAATCGGGAAAGTACATTTTGTAGAGAATCTAAAAAGAATTTTTTGACTCGGACGGATTTTCCAAAAAACTAGGGCTACAATCGTTTTCTTACAAGTCGTCGGATTTCAACTGTGAAAAAGTAAATTGGAGCCTGAATTTGCTGCGTTGAAAATTTAAATTTACCATAAAAATCCAAAATATGTCCATATTTTAAGTTTATTTAAATGTATGAATACCTGCTGCAATTTATTGCATCTGGACTAATCGCCTGGTCTTGTTTTGAAGCAGTTGCTCACTAGAACGCCTACATGTTAAGTTAGCCCTAGCGGATGATTTCGGTGCCATTTCAAAGTTTAAATTTCAATTCAGAATCAAATTAATAAATAGACTTATTAAAAGGTAGATGAAAAACTTCAAAAATAAAAAAATCGGTTTTAATGTGTTCAAGCATTCTTTTAAAGAATTTTTTTCTAGTCATTTAAAGACTCAGGATTTTTTCTAGTTTTGAAATTTAAAACCAAAAAAAATTGTTTTAAGGTGCGAAAAGTGACCTCGGGTTCTCACGGGAGTTAAAATAGCGGTATAACAAATGAAATAAGTTGACTCGACAGCGAAAGGTTTTATAGAAGCTGTTTTTTGCAGCGTTAACGGATGTACTGGCTGGTCAAAATTAACCGGTAGAGTATAGCTTCCGGTACCGGTAGTGATATTTTAATTATTTACATGTACTAAAAAATGCGCAATTATCGGTCTTCTGGAAACGATATTATGAACTAGGAGTCAAAAGTGACCGCAAGATGGCGCATTATAGGCAATTTATAGCATGAGAAAATATTACTTTCGGTTTTTACCATTTCAGGATACGATTTCCGCTCTGGCGCCAGTTTAGCTTCATAATACTGTCTTCAAGAAACCGATAATTGCGCATCTTTTGGTACATGTAAATCATTAAAATATCGAGTCAACTTATTTTATTTGTGATATCGCTATTTTAGGAAAAATCCTGGGAGTTGAAAAACTCAGTGACAAATTCTCTACAAAATAAGGCAATCAAAAAAGTTATCCGAGAAATCTCAATTATCGCTCAAATTACGCCGAAAAATTTTCGTGCTAATAAACACNAGACTCTTTCCTCTATTAAGTCCGACGCACAGCTTTATTGTGAAAGTAATAACTTCATTGTAATTAGTAAAATCGGTTAAACTTTTTCCATATCATTTCTGTTACTTTGTTGAATAGCTGAATTAGGGTGGCAAACGACCATTTAATTCTGTGCTAGGGTGTTATCGGTTCTTTCGTTCATTCTAACTTATGATACTATGAAAATTCGTGAAACGTACATTTGATAGACTAATCTAGAAATTTGCTCGGTACGGATTTCAAAAACTAGGCTACAATCGTTTTCTTAAAAGTCGTCGGATTTTTAAACTGTGAAAAAGAAATTGGAGCAGAAATCTGCTCGCGTTGAAAAATACATAAAAATCCAAAATACTGTCGATATTTAAGTTTATTTAAATGTATGAATACCTGCTGCAAATTATTGCATCTGGAATAATCGCCTGGTCTTGTTTTAAGCAGTTGCCACTAGGAACGGCCCTACTGTAAGTTAGCGCCCCAGGGGATCGACGAGACACTCGCTGAGAGAGAGAGTGTGGATAGTATACACAGGATAATGAGAGTGTATAATATCAGTGAGAGTACAAACTCACGAGAGAGATATATATGTAGTTATACTCATGAAAAAGAGCACCTATATGTACTCAAAATAGCCCGTCACTCTGTCTATATATAGTATACGATAGAAAGAGACTCGGAGTATAGCGAGATGCACGAGAGAGCAGCCACGAGACTACGGAGACTGCATGCACAGTCGGAGTCACTACTAAAAATAGGTGAGAGCGCGAGCATGACAGCTGTCTTCTGGAGCCTCATTAATAAATCTATTACTACTCGCACGCTCATTAATGTATCGTAGCTGCGCACCAGACATGGTCAAAAGATAACGATAGAGTATAATTCCGGTACCGTAGTGAATTTTAATTATTTACATGTACTAAACTAGTACTTCGAGAGATGGAGTGTGCAGGTCATGAGCTCACATATTATGCAAGCGGAGTGACACACTAGCGAGATTATGATGCGAGAGAGAACACAACGAGAGAGAGCCTCGGCGACTGTGTATTCACGAGATGCGAATATTCTGCTCTGCCGCCAGTTTAGCCTTCATAATACTGCTTCAAGAAACCGATACTTGCGCCAATCTTTTGGTACATAAATCATTAAATATCGAGTCAACTTATTTGTGATATGCTATTTTAGGAAAAATCCTGGGAGTAGAAAAACTCAGTGACAAATTCCCTCTACAAAATAAGCGCAATCAAAAAGTTATCCGAGAATCTCAAATTATCGCTCAAAATTCACGCCGAAAATTTCGCTAAAAAACTAATTTAAAAATATAAGCAGACTATGCGTTAATTTTAACTGAACTTTTTGGTCCTTTATTTTATCTAGTTTTTACTGAATTTTTAAAACTTCAACTTATTTTATGCTTTTAAATTTCATTTTAAAATTTTTTTCGCATTACAGAAAAATTCAGGATCCATCACTTTTCACGCCACACTTTTGGAATTTTCAGAAACATCAAAAATTTGTATTTTTAATCTCTCCATTTGTGCCAATTTCGAAAGCTCTGCGCCGTAATTTGAAGTTTTTGTCAAAAATTAGATGAAGTTTAATAACGCCCACACTCCCTTAATAAGCATCAACAAAAAATTCCAAGATCTCAAAAAATTTGTTGTTAAATTTTCTAAAAGTTCTTGAAGTTATAGCACTTTCTGACATAAATTAAAAACTTTTTTGTGCCTTTTACAAAGTACTAAAATGTCCAAGGAGTGTATTTAAACTGAATTTTAGATAACACATAATTTTTACATGCTTTAATTAATAAAATCTGATATTTTGATAACTTAAAACACAAATTATAGATTTTTCGCTGAACAGAAAAGAAGTCCGCTGAGTCCATTGACATTCAGCAGCGCAACATTTTTAAAAAAATTTAGAATACAAAATTTGTCGATGTGTTAATAAGGTTTCATTTTATTGTCGATTTGAAAGCTCTACGACATCATTTGAAGTTTTTGTGAAAAATAAGATGATAGATTCTAACGCCCACACCCCCTTTATCGAGAATTTTTAAAAAATTACTATAATCTAAAAAAATTTCTAGTTCAATTCTATTAGTTCTGAACTTTGTATGATTTCACAAAAAAAAATTGTAGATTTTTCGCGGAACAAAAAAAATTCTTCCAGTGTTCATTACTCTTTAGCGCCACATTTATAGAAATTTTCAAAATTATCAAAAATTTCTGTTTTTAATATCTACATTTTTGTCAAAAAAATAAGGCTCCACAACATCATTTAAAGTTTTTGACAAAAATAATATGAAATATTCGAACGCCCACACCCCCTTAATTAAGCAGTTTCAAAAAAATTTACAATCTTTAAAACTTTTTAAGCTGAATCTTTATTAAGTTCGGAAATTTATAGCGTTTTCTGACATGAACTAAAAAACTTTTTTTTGTCTATCATAAAGTACTTAAATGCCCAAGGAGTGTATTTAAACATATTTTGACATGCCCAATCGTTTTTAAAAGCTTTTATTAGTAATATCTGATATTTAATAACTTTACAAAAAAAATTGTCGATTTTGCGCTGAGCAAAAAATTTCTTCTAGTGTTCATAACTCTTAAGCGCCACATTTTAACAAAATTTTCAACTTATCAAAATGTTTTTTTATCAATATCTACATTTCTGTCGACAAAGAAAGGCTCTACGACATCATTTGAAGTTTTTGTCAAAAATAAGATGAAAGTTTCTAACGCCCACACCCCCTTAATTAAGAATTTTTGTACAATTTCTATAATCTCAAGAAATTTCTAGTTCAACTTTCTATTATTTTTTAATTTTGTAGCATTTTCTAACACAAATCAGAAACTTTTTTTTTCGACCTCTTAAAAGTTCGTAAAAGGTCGAAGATTGAAAGTGCTCCAAATTTTGCAATTTCAAATACACACATTGTCGTAAATGTATTTTTTAAATCTTCTTGATTTGGTATTTCAGTTTTTCGTCCATATCTTGCAGTATGTCTCTTTTGTGCAGCCAAAAAAGACCAACATAGGGTGGTTGGTCCTGGCGTGACGGCGCGCTGACAACATATTCATCGTCATGAGGCATATACTGCATTGCACCCTCTTGTTCCTCGATTCTTTCTTCACTTTATCTTCTTTTTCAAAAACAAAAAAATTTTGAATGTTTTTACCAAAGAAAAACTTTTTGTTCTAGAAAGTCAATCCAAGCTAAAGAATGTCAAGCCAAGCCAAATAAAAACAAGCTTGATCACAAAATTTTGGTCAAACCAAGCCAAGCAAAAAGTCAAGCCAAGCCAAAAATCAAGCCAAGCCACAAAATCAAGCCAAGCCAAACTCAAAGTCATGCTTGAAAAATTAATTTTGTAGGCTTTCGCTTGGCTTGATCAAGCCAAAGTCAAGCCAAGCTAAAGAATCAAGCCAGCTGTGGCCAGGCCTGCCGCGGTCCCCTTAATTCATACTCTCTCTCTGGTGTGGTGAGCGTGCGAGAGGGACTCTACTATCCCGCTATCTCACTACCCCAATATTATATATGTAATCAACACACACGATTATTTACACTATAAAGTTAGGCATTTTCATATCGACTAAATTGAAACAGGATATTTTAAAAAATCACTTACCGTTAGCAAAAAATATATATATATTGTGCACTTGTAATCGAGTAAAGGGTTAAAATTTAAGAAACTAATAATGCATTCAAATTGCAAATGCAAAAATTAATAATGCAATTATATTATTTCAGCTCACACTTCACTCTATGTAATTATTAATCAGAAAATACCATATTTTTTACAAAAAACTGTTATTTGTTAATAATTATAATGTCAATTTCAGCTCTTCATATTTTATCTTTTTAACATTTTACCCTTGACCTTTTTAAGGAGTCGATGCTATTAGACAGCTACGCATATGGGATCCTGATAAAAAACTTATTACTGGGTTTATATCCTGTTTCAACACGTTTGAATCCAACCCGATTTTGTATTGTACAATACGAAATCGTTTTTGATTTAAACCATCAAAGTAATATTTAAAATTTTAGCCACTTTTGTAACTTATGAATTTTTGTATTATTGCTCATTTAGAAAATTTTGAGTACGAATTTAACTTTTCGAATTCGTCAAATTTTGAGAAATGTTTGAACAAAATTACGAAAATTATGAAAAATTCTCTTTATTTACCTCTCAAATTTTTTTATTTATTTGTTTCGAATCAACGAGAAACACTCTTCAGAATGGCAACTTTTACTTTTCGCCTAAGTGACCACATATTTTTAATATGCTCTTTGAAAAATCATATGCCAATTTTCGTGATTTTTGTTCGAAACTATTCGGGAATATTTCGGAAATTTTACTTAATTCTGGTTCAAAAATTTTCGAACTACTAAAGTTTTTTTAAATTAACCGGCTGAAAATATTGCGAATGCCACCTTTTGTTTTGTATAAATATGTCCTCGTTTTGTTTCTTCGCTCTTGTTCATACTCTTAAAAATAATTTTTGCAACGAAACTACGGTTTGGGAAAAATCCATCGAAGCCCTTTTAAGCATAAATTATAAAAAAAAATTCACGGAAACTTGCCAAATTGGTAAACCGTCCCGACCACCGTTCATCTCATGAAAGAAGTTTTTTTTTCAATGTGCTAAAATTTCGTTTTTTTCGCTTTTTTCAAAATCTTTTATTTTGACGAAGAAATCGTATAAAAACAAATTAAATACATTTCAAACGATGGTCGGGACCGTTTTTCACGGTGACTAATAAATAAAAATTAAAAAAATATTTTACTTTAATTTAGACATCTTCGATAGCAAACGCCCGTTTTATGAGTGTTTTTTGGAAAGACGATTTATAAAATAAAATTTAGCGATCTGAAAAAATATGATTAAGGAGGTAGGTGTCGCTTTTTGGTACCTTTCAATCACGCCTCAGAACAATTCTAGGGCAGTTGTGAAAAATCTGAGGATACTCGTTTGTAGATCTATCTTTCGTCTAACGATTACATATCGCAAACTCAACATTGTTACTTTTTTAATGTCATGCATCGTTTTAGGCGGGTCAAATTCACCAATAAAAAATGTTCATATCATGGTGGAATACCGGTTTTATGACGGTTAAAGCAAGAAAATATTCGAATTTTGAAAATTTTAGATTGTTTTGAAAAAAATAATTGCCACCATGAGATTCCTAGGGTCAACTTAAGTCATAACCGATATTAATGTACCATAAATTAATTTTATAAAGGGCTTAAAAAACCGACACCTACCCCCTTAAACGAAGTAAGCTCAAAAGTGGCATTTGGAATTTTGGATTTTATCCGAAAATTCTAAAGTGGCAAAAAAAGTTTACCATCAAGAAAAAGAAAAATGAAAAATTACAATTCTGACAAAATTAGATCTAATATCACCGACCTCTTTAATCAAACCAGTTTCACAGTTCGATACTGAATATAGTAATTTCTACCGTATTTTCGCTTGGCGCGCCATGGCGCTTTGAGTTCAAATTAATGTTTTGTTTCCTTATAAAATTTCTACACAGTACAACAGTGTACAGTAGTTGACATTTGATATCAAAAATTAAAATTATTTGTTTTTCGCAGATCTACTATTTAGTAGTGATATTATTTATTGGTCATGGGATTGACAGATACTTTTTATACAGTAATTTTAAATTTTTTCACCAACATTTCAGAAAATAAAAAAGCTGCGAATTCATTTTTTTCGATTTTTTGTTTTGAAAATTCTTATTTATGATTTGAAGCCATAGACATGTGATTCACAGCGACCACGACCGAATCCACGAGGACCAAAAAGAGCGGCGTAGCAAGGCACATCACAGTAAGGCTTTCCATCATGCTCAGCATGCTTACCAGCAACTTTATAAGGATAAAAAAATCGTCATTTTGTTGAGAACCAGCAGATTTGTTCTTGCCTTTTTTATTTTTGAGAACAATTACTGAGCACTTTTTGCGAAAAACAATCAGAAAATATTATGCTGAAAATTTTGAACAAAAATAAAAATTTCTTGCTTCTGAGCTAAGATTAAACTTTTGACTGTAACACATTTTCATTGATATCGACTTTATTTAAGCTCAACATTTTTTGAAAAAAAATTTCAAGCTGAAACAAAGGCAATTTCAGAAACTGATTTTTACATCTGGGAAATAGCTGCCATTTTTTTGTACTGAATTTTACAAGGCAGCCCTATTAGGGGTACAATTTAAGTATAAATAATAAAATGTTAACCAGAAAACGTTTTGCCGTTCTTACTTAATTGTGCTACGGGTTTTGTATCATCCACTTCCTACCTTAGTCTAGGGCAGCCATAATTTCAAAATTGGCAGTATTTGTGGAGACTGTCTCGCGACCTGATTTATTGAAAATCGAAGAAATCAGGATTCATGACTCGTGAATCATGACCTGAATAAAGTATTATCGAGGTAATTATTTTCTGGATTGATTTTATTATCGATTTCAAGTGCAAAACGCAAACCGTGTATACCTTTCAACTGGACATAAAAATATGTGCCATGAACTCGACATATCAAAGCCAATTCTCGATAACATTTCATTCGGTCCAGATTATTGGGAACAAGGATGTAAAAAGGACCATCCCCGACCGGATTTTC
>SCLH01000180.1:0-16000 GCA_004367855.1 Oikopleura vanhoeffeni
TACATACATTTTTGAAATTCTTAATTTTCTGAAAATTTAACTTCAATTCTGGACAAACTAGACAAATATTATAAAAAAGCTCTCGTACCGGTATGGCTCATAGACGAGGTTTTCGGTTTGTCACAATAATTTTTTTGTCACAATGATCGCGGGCGCTTTCAAAAGCGCTTTGCCGCGCGTAGTGTAAAATGCTGTCGAAAAAATAGCCGCCGGAGTTGGGTCTACCCCTTCGGCTTCAGATTAATATTGTCTTAATTTAAAAATCTTGGTATAAGTAGGCTTTTGTGCGAGGCCCTTAAAAGTTTTTATACTAAACATATTTTGTTTTTTGCAATTAAAAAAATAAATTTTTTACAGCATTTTTTCCGTTTTACTTCTTCGAAAAACATGATTAAATAAAGAATAACCCTTTAACAAGAAAATTACGAATTATAATATTCATTATTTCTTGTCTTATCTGTTTTATGAAGTGTATGAAGTTGAATTTGTAGCAGGCTAGATGAAGGGAACGATTCCCAGGCTTCGTCGTTCCCGTTGAGAATTGTTCTCTTCTGTTTCAGGGGAATGAGAGAATAAGGTAGAGGCAGCTTTTCTATGGCTTGCGTTTTCTTCAATTTTTAAAAATTATAAAATAATTGAATTTCAATTTTGCATCGTGAATTTCGACGAAATTTTTCGGAGTCGATTGTCTTTTTGCCTGAAAAATTTAATCGGATCCTAAATTTTCTATAAGGGTCGAATTTTTTATGGTCAAACTTAAGTTCAGGCCATTTCACTTCGTCTCCCAAAATCTAGGAATGATTGGTCAGTTTTGTTCTTATAAATACCCTTTCGTATCCCAGCGTCAAAATTGAGAAAGTTTCATTTTTGATCATTCGTTTCTGAAATTAATCAAAGTTAACTTTCCTAATTCAATTCATATCCCTTTATCACACTTTTGTTAAGATCCCGGCCATGTGTGGTAACTAGCTGGCCAAGCAAGCTCACTCACATATCAATTCGCACTACGTTACCACACAGGGCCGGGATCTTAAGAAAAGTGTGATAGAGGGATATATAAATTTCATAACAAAATCTATTCAATTTTATTTCGAAAAAAAATATTCGAACCTTATTTGGAAAACTCTTTCCCTTTCATTCCCGGCCCCTTAGTTTTCAACCCTTTTCCTTGACTTCTTAAAACTTCCGTTCTCATCCCTTTCCGGGGAAGGTAAGAAAGGGAAGAGCTCGTCCTCTCTACTTCCCTTCAATTTTCTTAGCCTGATTTGTAAGCCATCGAAAAAATTTCGATTGAAAATATTGATGTTAAGTTTCGAGACTGCTCTGATGTTCATTTATGATAATTATAAAATATTCGTCTATTTTATGTTTATTAGGTAAACTGTCTACATCAACGGGAAATTTTTGATAAAGTGCGATGAGATAATGGTTGCAGACTGATGTATGTTTAAAAACTTGTGAGCAAGAGCTCGTGGGGTGTTCAAAGATACTGTTAACCATTATGGTAAAGTCGTTATCCCATCATACCCACAGTATGTCCCATTTTTTGAGCCTCATTCCCTAACGATGCTATAGATATTCCGGCCAATGGAAATGCTTTGTTTTGATTGACTGGCCAATCACAGCGCTCGATTGGTAAAATCAATACAATACAGTGTTTATACAAAACAACTTAACCTCGACAATTGTGGTCTGATACTGTGATATCAAGTTTAAAGATTAAAGAGGCCATTAGTAATAGCCCATAACTCGTAGACTCTATTTCCGGCAAGTAGTGACCATTTTCCGTTTTTTCTTTATTATTCAACTTAGAGTCTAGAACATTTTTATTTAAGTCGAGTCTACGAGATAACTTATGGACCATAAGTAATGACTCATTACTAATGAGTTATAACTTATAACTAGGATTATACCCGGGAGCACTATTTGCGAAATTAAAAATGCCAGAAAAAATTAAGTAGGCTCATGGGGTTGAAACCTTCTCGAAAAGTACGATTCTGATGATGAATTTTTTTTCTAGCACCTTAGTGGTTCACAATTTGAGTTTTTAAAGACTTCTTTAAGAGCTTTGTAAGCGCACTTCAATGGTATAGTTTTCAGTTATTTTTTCTTTAAATTGAAAGGATCGGGTTGAAAAAAACGGTAATATTCATTTTCCAAGAAAAATTTTGAATAAAATTATTTTTGAAATTTTGACAAAAAAAAATTTGGTTAATTTTGATGAAAAATGCGTAGGCGGAATAACTGATAATCAAAAAAAAATCAAAGCTGCCAAAGTTTGCCTCAAAAAATTTCTGACAGAAAATGTCAAGACAGAATTTTCCTGGCTTTCTTTTAAATCCCATCCTGCTTCATTTGTATTTTATTGGCCCGATTGTGTCCGTAGGTGCTTAATTAGAAAATGTGTATAGATTGATTACAATTTTATCATTAGTTACGTTAGCATCACCCTACTTGTGTCCCAACATGGTTTTTTACCAGAACAAAAAACAAAAAAATGCTATATGAAGAAGGGCATTGTGATCGGAGGGCATTGAAAACTTGAGATTTCGATAAGTCAGTCAACAAATTAACGGGTATATCAATTACGGGGGCTCCTGGTCCTTTTTTACTAGTTTTTAAGCCAATTTATTTATTTAAATTCGGCTTTAAACAACTCATCCAATAACATTCTTAGATAGCTCAAACTGAAGCCCACAAATATCTTGTGTAACACTAAAATAATAAAATAAGTTCATCGGATCAATTTGTTTTCCTATCCTTTTCTTAGATTACTGAAATTGTTAAATTACTAGTTTTTCTTAAAAAAATTGTAACAATCTTCGGATTCGGACCAATTTTTAAATTCAATTATTACCAGAATATTTGTGCTCTGTTTTTAAGCTATCTAAAGATTCAATCGGATGAGTCTTAGCAAAAGCTGAATTAAATAAAAATTTTGGCTAAAAATCTAGTAAAAAGGACCAGGCCCCCTAATCGATAAAGTTTATCGATATCGATGTCGACTATATCAATTACGGGGCCCACCGTCATTTTTGTAACTTTTTTTAGCCAAAATTTGTATATAATTCGGCCTTTGAAAACGACTCAACCGATTGGAGTTCTTAGATAGCTCAAACTGAGCACAATATTTTGAATAAAAATAAACTAAAAACAAAATGGTCCGAATCAGCCATTGTTTCTCCAATCTTTTTCAACCAAACCTGATAATTAAAAAATTTCAGTAATCTTAGAAAAAAACCAACATAGTCCGATTCTGACCAATTTATTATGATTGTATTATTCACTAGATATTTGTTGACAGTTTGAGCTGTCGAAAAACTTAATCGGATGAGTCGGTTTAAAAAGCCAAATTTTATAAAAAATTTTGGCTGAAAAAGTGGCAAAAAATGACGGGTGGGCCCCGTTATAGATATACTATATATCCCTTTATCACCTTTTGGTTAGAATGCGTAGCCACAACGTTAAAATCACACCTTAAAAGGAGTAGTGGCTACGCATTCTAACCAAAAGGTGATAAAGGGATATACTATATACTTTACAACATTAAAATGTGACAAAATTGAGTATAATATGATAGTTGCTTGAAATAAAAAAAATTAAATATGAAGCGTCAGCTCAAAAAGCGTACTTCAAATGAATTTGTTGTTGTTTGTTTGAAAGTAATAATTTTATTAATGAATTCATGTATTGGAAACGAAGCGTGAAAATGTGCTATAAAATGTTTTTCAGTCAAAAAATTGATGTTTGATGCTTACAAACATCCATTGTGGATAAAAGTTTCGATGTTGTAACAAAAATGTTGCTATCTTAAAATATACAGCTTTAGTTTTCTCTTTTGCTACGCCTTTTTTCCGCAAAAATTAACCAATCAGAAACAGTTATTCAGGATAAAGACCAATCAACCTCGAGTATTTTTGCGGACGAAAACAGCGCAGCAAACGAGAAAACTTCGGCTGTTAACTTTAAGGGGTATCCGACGGAGGCTGTATCTCGAGACTCATGAGTGATAGGAAGCTAATTTAAGCTGCATTCTCATTTATATGACTGGTTTGCTTCTAAAAATGTACAAAAAATAAATTTCGATATAAAAAAATTTCCAAAATTTTCAATTTTTCCAAGTTAAATTTGTTTAACCCTCAGTAAGGTCCTTACTGTATCTTTTGAAGTAATAACCCGTTCACTCTAATTTTTGTTGCATTAATTCGCTCTGAATTTGATCTTGAAAATAAAAATAACATTTTTTGAGTTTTCGAAAAAAAATTTCTGAATGTTTTCTTAGATTCAGCAATTTAAGGTATCCAAAAAAGACTATATTTTTTGATCAATTAGTGTTAGGGAGCTGATTTGAATTGTATTCAATTTCTCATGATCGGTTTAATTATACAAAATAATAAAAATTAGTATTTTGGAAGAAAAAAGGCTCGAAATTAAGATTTTTTAATTTCTTGTGGTTAAAAATATCGGTTGTTTGAAAGTCACGAGACTTTGACTGCGTATGAAAGTAAACCCATAAGATATTTTTAAAACGGCTCGCAGGTCTTGTATTTGTACACTTCTAAAATAGTGCGTTCGTTTAAGAAAAAATCTGGTGTCGGTGAACTAGATGCATCGTTTCGAGCGACCATGTGCTAAAACACCTATTTATTTTGAGAATTTCGTTCAATTTATTGAATAATTTTAAAAGCTCTCGCAAATCTGTTAAGCTAAGAAATTTAAATAAATTTACAAAAAAAATTTTTGGTACCCAGGAGCCAGAATCTGGCTGCCAGATGCACCTTTTTTGAAAATTGGAAATTCTAGGTTTTTGGACCAGTATACCGGTCCGGTCAAAGATTTTTAACTCCATTTATTGAAAATAACAAATAAATATCTCCTGGAATCCGAAGTTCGAACTAGATACGAGCTGTGGTAAGCTCAGGACTAAGGTTTGAAAATAAAAAAAATTCCGTCGGATACCCTCTTAAAAGAGACTGATTAGGCTGTTTTTGAAGTTTTTCGACGTGGTTTCTCGCTTATCTGACTAATCAAATAAAGTCAATGAACTTAAAGAACACACTTTCCAGGTCATTTTGACACTAATAATAAATTATTCTTAGAGATTATCTGATACAATTCAACCTACGCTTGTGATCACGTTGAAAAAATTTAATGTAGCCATTGATTTATCATTAATGATTCTTCTTGTGATTCTTAAGAAAAAATAGCAAAAAATTTGACCAAAAACAAGGAATATTTTCAATAATTTATTATTAGAATTAATCATTGAAGTTTGAGTTATAAGTTACAGTTCTTTAAAAAATCAATTTAACAAAAATAAAAAATAAATAAAAGTTGCATGAATCGTGAAACATCACTTTGAAGGCATATTGAGGGGAAAATGAATTAGAATAATAATTAAATATCCACTAAAAATATCCCATATCGAAATTTTTCTCTAAGCACCAACTCCATTAAAGTAGTCCGCAAAAATGGCTTAAAATTCAAAAATTTGATCAGTGAAAGAATTACATTGTTTCTCAAAGCTTGGGTTTTTTCAATCAATTACTTAATAATTTATAATTTTTGCGAAAAAAAATTTAACAACTTTTGATTTTCAGCAACAAACCTCTACATTTTCAATCTCGGTTGTAATAAAGCGCAAAAAAAAAGTTTAGTCTGTAGGAATCTTGCTGTTAGATAATCGTTGCGAACCCTAAATATGCAGTATATTTCCGGCAAAAACGATTGCTATTTTATTGCTTTATATTTATTGCTCATACATTATCGTAAATCGTATGTTAACGCAAAAGCTGTTATAATAATTGGTATGAATATAAAGATTTTTGACCACTTAGTTAAAGAGGTGCCATAAACTCGGTAGATCAATACAACTTACGATAGAACGGTATTTTTTTCATGCTTATTATCGTTACATAATAATTAAGCCAATATACATATAATCCAGCACTTAAAAATCATTTTGTTAAGTGTTTTTGGAAAATTGTATTTCTAAATGAAATTTTCGCATTTGGAAAAAAATTCAAAAGAACTAAGAAATTCCAAAATTTCGTGCATTTGCCGTCTAAAGTTTTTTTGGCTATCAATTTGAATTTCCGAGTACAAATTTTAAGAATGGCCAGTCACTGGCCGCCAGTTTCACTTTTTTATGAAGCCAACATATGTTTTGCTTTAAAATCATAATTATTTCATCAATTTTTGTTGATTTTTTTTTAATTTTTCCTGATATCAAGTTGAAAATTTGAATTTTTCAGTAAAACATAAGTTAGCAAATTGCAAACATTTGACACACATTTTCAGAAAATTAAAATTGTGCTAATTTTTTTGTCAGTATTGAGCTTTTTTGGTGGAAATGTAAATAAGATTTAAATATTTTTTATTTGAATACAGTTTGGTTTAATGAATGGTGCTCATAACCCGAAAGTGTCTGTTGTTTATTTCGGTGAAGTTCGAATTGCAGTTTAAATAATTGAAATAAAACTGGAGGGAAAATAAAATTAAAAAAATTCGAATTATTTTAGTTTATTGTGAAAATATGTCAGACTCAAACTTAAAATAAAATGTATTCACTTTTTTATATTTTAACCCTCTCACACCAAAAACTCCATTCTGGGACGATACTTTGGGCGCTTATTACGGAAGAAGTAAAAGTTTTTGCAACTTTACTGTTCTTTAGTCCTCGAGATTAAAGATAGACTTAAATTTTTATGTTTTTTTATTTACATTTTGAGTTTATGAACCCCGTCAAATAGTGACATTTAAAAAATAATCTTCAATTTACGAATGTGTCATTGTGAGAAAGTAAGAGACGTCAGAACAAAAATTAATGATGGAGGTGATTCAAAATTAAATTTCATAAATCGTGACTTTCTTCAAAATAACCTGCAATTTTTGGTTTTTAATCTACAGAGGTGTATTCCGAAAATAAACCCTAACCTACGCAATTTATCAAAATCAATTGTTGTGAAGAAAATAAAATTTACTGAAAGACGTCAGAACAAAATTTGAAAATGGAACAGATTCAGAAAATATTTTCCTAAAAAGTGCCTTCCTCAGAAGTAATCTGCGATTTCTGATATCTTTAAGATATTATCTTACAGGTGTTTTTCATAATAACTCTGGGTGTGAGAGGGTTAAGAAAACTTGAAAATGAATTTTATATTTTTTATAGGACGCAGTGTCATTTACGCTCTCAAATAATTTTGCAATCTGACTAATTGAGCTGGACTAATGGCACCTTTTTAATCATGTTCCTTTACAAACCAAAGTGACTCTCCGGCATTGTAAAGATTTTAAAAAAAGTTACTAAATGTTACGTAAAATTAATTTGCAACACTGTATAGAGAAAATATGCGACTCATTTACGAAGATTTATTTAACAGTTATAAATTATAATTTATTACTCGATTAGTTTTGGTTATACTGTATAATTTATACTGTAGAAGTAATTCACAACTTTATAAAATTTCGAGCACCAGAGACAAAAAAAATTCTTCCACACTAACATTAGGGAGGGCATTATGAGCAACACTGGCAATCGGCAATTCTTTAAAGTCCAATTGATGCTTAAATTAGCTGAAATTGGGTTAAAATAAAGCTAATGGGGAACAGTGAGGGCAATTGGCAAAACTTTTGGCTAAAAGCTCGTTTGTTGCCCATTGTCCTCACCTACTGTAAAAATTTTGAAAAAATTTTATTCAAAATTTCTCATCGTATAAAATTTATTAGGCCTTCTTGACTTCCAAAAAATAAATCAAGCTCTCTGGCTCTTCTAGATCCGAAAATATGGCCCCTATAAAACAACATTTAGCTCGCGTATACGAGACTCGTACGGTACGAGTCGTACCAGTCGTCTTACGAGTCATCGTTATCTACGTAAATCAATAGCATGGTCAATACAAAATCAGCGAATACTGACTTTTCTAATGAAATTGACAGGTTAAAACAAAATAATTTCAGAAATTTATCTAAAAGACTTCAGTGAACGAGAAACTGTGATCAAATTTAAGCGTCTCAGATGACTCGGCTGTCACCAACTGAAGCACAAATAAAGGCCAGGAGAGTTTTCAAAATCGGAAGATGCTAATTTTTATTATTATTTATGTTACATAGATTATGTACAAAAAATAAAAAAATTATTTCAAAAGTTCTCAAAAATTTTTCAAAAAATGTCTTAATATGGGTATCAAATCAGAATTAAAGAAATATAATTAAAATGTCTGAAAATATAATCCAAAATATTAATTTTTTTTTGATTATTCTGACTCAGAATTTCCGAGGTTAAAATCTTCTTTGAGATAAAATAAACGTATTTTGCACCCGAGGATGGAACTCGATATTAAATTTTGAAAGTCTGAACGTCTAAAAACTAAGATGATACAATGTGCGAGGACAGACAGTCTCGTAATATAAAGTATATATGATTCGCATGATATTTAATTTCTTGAAATCGCTATTGAAATAAAGCATGCTTGTTGTCATTCAAAATTTTAAGTGAAACTGTCTCACAAATATATCATATATAACTTCATACCAGATAATTAATATAGAAATGAACAAAAGTCAATCGACCAAACGATCAGGTTGAATAAATTTTCGATCTGTTCTGATTGATCTAGCAACGATTTCAGTTCTAGATTAAGCTCAGGCTTTTCGACTTTTTTCGGAGGTCGACTTTTAAACGGTCTGAAAGGCATATATATTATGCCTTTCAGACCGTTTTTAAAGTCGACCTCCGAAAAAAGTCGGAAAGCCTGAGCTTAATCTAGAACTGAAATCGTCTGCTTCACAAACAGATCGAATTTATCAACCTGATCGTTTGGTCGATTGACTTTTTGTTCATTTCTATATTAATTATCTGGTATGAAGTTGGAATTTTATCAAATTTCGAAAACTTTTCTGGTACTTTTTTGGAGTTTTTATTTATATTTAAATATAAATTTCCAGCTATTTCCTATTGGGTAGGTTTTTGAAAAATTATTTTTTAGATCTGAAAGTTGTATTTAAAATTTCTTAAAAAGCAACGCAATAGCTTTCATGAGGACACAAAGGACTTTACTGTCCTTATATTCTGAGGAAATTTGACCATGGAAATCACGATTTTATTTTGAAAATCGGTTTCTGCACATTTAGAAAATTTTCAGTAAAATCACCGTACTGGTCGATTTACTCTGGACGCAATTTTAAAGATTTCCAACGCTTCGTTTGCATTTTTTCCCTTTTTATACTCTGATAACGTACAGTAGTGTTTGCGATGAGCTACAAACGAGCTTTGCCATTGGCAATCATTTTAGCACAATTTTAAGCATCAATTTGGCTCAAAAGGTGCATATTGCCCTCACTGTTTTCTATTGCCATTCTTGCTCATTGCCAACACCTATTGTATTCCACTTTCAAAACAAGGCTGATGCATAAGAATAAATTTTCCCTTCAGAGTCTGAAGTTCAGACTGTGAGAGGACTTTTTGAAAAAAGTCGGAAAGCCTGAGCTTAATCTGGAATTGAAATCTTGCTTTCGAAACAGATCGAATCTATTCAACCTGAATCGTCTGGTCGATTTAATTTTGTTCATTTATATAATAATTATTTTGTATGGAGTTTTACTTTTTTTCAAATTTCGAAAATTTTTCTGGCACCTAAAAGGAGTTTTTACTTATATTCAAATAGAAATTCCAGCTTTTTCCAATTGGGTTAGTTTTTTGAAAAATTATGTTTTAGATCAGAAAGTTATTTTTAAAAAATATCTTGAAAATATTTTTTAAAACAACGCAATAGCTTTTATGAGGACACAAACGACTTTACTGTCCTTATATAATATTAGATCATGGAAATCACGATTTTATTCTAAAATTCGGTTTCTGCTCAGTTTTAACAATTTTAGAATAATCACTGTACTGGTAAATTAACTGAGTAAATTTTAAGATTCCAAAGCTTATTTTTTTTTCTGCAATATTTTTTTTCTTTTTAACCCGTGTGAGCACAGAAAAAAAACTTCCGCCATTTATTTTTTAAAAATAACTTTCTGATCTAAACATAATTTTTCAAAAAAACTAACCCAATTGGAAAAAGCTGGAATTTCTATTTGAATATAAGTAAAAACTTCCTTTTAGGTGCCAGAAAATTTTCGAAATTTGAAAAAAAGTAAAAACTCCATACAAAATAATTATTATATAAATGAACAAAATTAAATCGACCAGACGATCAGGTTGAATAGATTCGATCTGTTTCGAAGCAACGATTTCAATTCCAGATTAAGCTCAGGCTTTCCGACTTTTTTCAAAAAGTCCTCTCACAGTCTGAACTTCAGACTCTGAAGGGAAAATTTATTCTTATGCATCAGCCTTGTTTGAAAGTGGAATACAATAGGTGTTGGCAATGAGCAAGAATGCAATGAGAAAACAGTGAGGGCAATATGCACCATTTTGAGCCAAATTGATGATTAAAATTGTGCTAAAATGATTGCCAATGGGCAAAGCTCGTTTGTAGCTCATCGCAAACACTACTGTACGTTATCAGAGTATAAAAGGGAAAAAATGAACGAAGCGTTGGAAATCTTTAAAATTGGCTCAGAGTAAATCGACCAGTACGGTGATTTTACTTGAAAATTTTCTAAATGTGCAGAAAACCGATTTTTTAAAATAAAATTCGTGATTTCCATGATCAAATTTTCCTCAGATATAAGGACAGTTAAGTCCTTTGTGTCCTCATGAAGCTATTGCGTTGCTTTTTAAGAAATTTTTAAATACAACTTTCAGATCTAAAAAATAATTTTTCAAAAAACTTACTCAATAGGAAATACTGGAAATTTATATTTAAATATAAAAAACACTCCAAAAAAGTACCAAAAAGTTTTTCGAAATTTGATAAAATTCCAACTTCATACCAGATAATTAATATAGAAATGAACAAAAGTCAATCGACCAAACGATCAGGTTGAATATTCGATCTGTTTGTGGAAGCAACGATTTCAGTTCTAGATTTAAGCTCAGGCTTTCCGACTTTTTTCGGAGGTCGACTTTTAAACGGTCTGAAAGGCATATATAATATATGCCTTTCAACCGTTTAAAAGTCGACCTCCGCAAAAAAGTCGGAAGCCTGAGCTTAATCTAGAACTGAAATCGTTGCTTCACAAACAGATCGAATTTATTCAACCTGATCGTTTGGTCGATTGACACTTTGTTCATTTCATATATTAATTATCTGGTATATTTAAATATATGATATATTTGTGAGACAGTTTACTTAAAATTTTGAATGACAACAAGCATGCTTTATTTCAATAGCGATTTTCAAGAAATTAAATATCATGCGAATCATATATACTTTATATTACGAGGACTGTCTGTCCTCGCACATTGTTATCTTTAGTTTTTAGACGTTCAGACTTTCAAAATTTAATATCGAGTTCCATCCTCGGGTGCAAAATACGTTTATTTTATCTCAAAGAAAGTTTTAACCTCGGAAATTCTGAGTCAGAATAATCAAAAAAAATTAATATTTTGGATATATTTTCAGACATTTTAATTATATTTCCTTTAATTCTGATTTGATTACCCATATTAAGACATTTTTTGAAAAAATTTTGAGAACTTTTGAAAATATTTTTTTTATTTTTTGTACATAATCTCTTGTAACATAAATAATAATAAAAATTAGCATCTTCCGTTTTGAAAACTCTCCTGCTGTTATTTGTGCTTCAGTTGGTGACAGCCGAGTCATCTGAGACGCTTAAATTTGATCACAGTTTCTCGTTCACTGTGAAGTCTTTAGATAAATTTCTGAAATTATTTTTGTTTTAACCTGTCAATTTTCATTAGAAAAGTCAGTATTCGCTGATTTTGTATTGACCATGCTATTGATTACGTAGTAACGATGATCGTAGACGACTGTACGACTCGTACCGTACGAGTTCTCGTAACGCGACTAATGTTGTTTTATAGGGGCCATATTTTCGGATCTAGAAGAGGCCAGAGAGCTTTGATTTATTTTTGGAAGTCAAGAAGGCCTAATAAATTTTATACGATGAGAAATGTTTGAATAAAATTTTTCAAAATTTTTACAGTAGGTGAGGACAATGGGCAACAAACGAGCTTTTAGCCAAAAGTTTGCCAATTGCCCTCACTGTTCCCGCATTAGCGTTTATTTTAACCCAATTTCAGCTAATATTTAAGCATCAATTGGACTTTAAAGAATTGCCGATTGCCAGTGTTGCTCATAATGCCCTCCCTAATGTTAGTGTGGAAGAATTTTTTTTGTCTCTGGTGCTCGAAATTTTATAAAGTTGTGAATTACTTCTACAGTATAAATTATACAGTATAACCAAAACTAATCGAGTAATAAATTATAATTATTAACTGTTAAATAAATCTTCGTAAATGAGTCGCATATTTTCTCTATACAGTTTGCAAATTATTTTACGTAACATTTAGTAACTTTTTTTAAATCTTTACAATGCCGGAGAGTCACTTTGGTTTGTAAAGGAACCTGATTAAAAAGGTCCATCAGTCCAGTCAATTAGTCAGATTTGCAAAATTATTTGAGAGCGTAAATGACACTGCGTCCTATAAAAAAATATAAAATTCATTTTCAAGTTTTCTAACCCTCTCACACCCAGAGTTATTATGAAAAACACCTGTAGATAAGATAATATTCTTAAAGATATCAGAATCGCAGATTACTTCTGAGGAAGCACTTTTTAGGAAAATATTTTCTGAATCTGTTCCATTTTCAAATTTTGTTCTGACGTCTTTCAGTAAATTTTATTTCTTCACAATTGATTTGATAAAATTTGCGTAGGTTAGGTTTATTTTCGGAATACACCTCTGTAAGATTAAAAACCAAAAATTGCAGGTTATTTTGAAGAAAGTCACGATTTATGAAATTTAATTTTGAATCACCTCCATCATTAATTTTTGTTCTGACGTTCTCTTACTTTCTTCACAATGACACATTCGTAAATTGAAGATTATTTTAAATGTCACTATTTGACGGGGTTCATAAACTCAAAATGTAAATAAAAAACATAAAAATTAAGTCTATCTTTAATCTCGAGGACTAAGAACAGTAAAGTTGCAAAAACTTTTACTTCTTCCGTCATAAGCGCCCAAGTATCGTCCCAGAATGGAGTTTTTGGTGTGAGGGGTTAAAATATAAAAAGTGAATACATTTTATTTAAGTTTGAGTCTGACATATTTTCACATAAACTAAAATAATTCGAATTTTTTTCAATTTTATTTTCCCTCCAGTTTTATTTCAATTATTTAAACTGCAATTCGAACTTCACCGAAATAAACAACAGACACTTTCGGTTATGAGCACCATTCATTAAACCAAAACTTGTATTCAAATAAAAATATTTAAAATCTTATTTACATTTCACCAAAAAAGCTCATACTGACAAAAAATTAGCACAATTTTAATTTTCTGAAAATGTGTGTCAAATGTTTTGCAATTTGCTAAACTATGTTTTACTGAAAAATTCAAATTTTCAACTTGATATCAGGAAAAATTAAAAAAAATCAACAAAAATTGATGAAATAATTATGATTTTAAAGCAAAAACTATGTTGGCTTCATAAAAAAGTGAAACTGGCGGCCAGTGACTGGCCATTCTTAAATTTGTACTCGGAAATTCAAATTGATAGCCAAAAAAACTTTAGACGGCAAATGCACGAAATTTTGGAATTTCTTAGTTCTTTTTGAATTTTTTTCCAAATGCGAAAATTTCATTTAGAAATACAATTTTCCAAAACACTAACAAAATGATTTTTAATGCTGGATTATATGTATATTGGCTTAATTATTATGTAACGATAATAAGCATGAAAAAAATACCGTTCTAATCGTAAGTTGTATTGATCTACCGAGTTTATATNAGACTCGAATTTTTAATTAATTATATTAAGACAATCAAAAAATTATTCACTTCATTTCCGCTGTGGAAAAGTGAAGTTAACTCGAACTGTTTTCTACAGAAAACCATACGATTTTTATAATGAGATGCAAGTAAAATAAAATTAAGTGAAACCTTATGTTCCTTAACCTGGTCTCCGATTCAAAATACCTTATCGGGTTCGTCTATGAAACGATAATTCTCACCTCTGAAAGGGTTAAATTAGTGGTAAACAATATGTCTGCGCCTTTTATTTCCGCCCGCTTTCTCATTCATTAGCAATTTCTCTGTTTTCAAACAAAAAGAAATAAAAAAAGTTATACATTTAGTAGAAACATTATTATTTTTTTTAAAGATGGTCAAGACGAATTCCTAAAAACTGAGTATTTAAGACCTTGTTGTTTTAAAAATAAATTGTAAGATAAAGCTGATAAAGAAAATTTTCAGAGAAATTTAAAAAAAAAGTAGGATAAAATATATTTCGAACGGCTCATCCAAAAAACAATTTTCTATCATTTTTCAGAAATCAATTTCTAACTCTATGGGCGATTTGAACCTTGAACTTCAATTTCGATTATATTTGTCCTTTCCGGTCTTTTCAAAAAAATGAAAGCCACTTTTATGGCTCTATGAGTCTAGGGGTTAAGAAATATCTTGAAAATATTTTTTAAAACAACGCAATAGCTTTTATGAGGACACAAACGAGTTTACTGTCCTTATATAATATTTGATCATGGAAATCACTATTTTATTCTAAAATTCGGTTTCTGCTCAGTTTTAACATTTTCAGAATGATCACTGTACTGGTAAATTAACTGAGTAAATTTTAAGATTCCAAACGCTTATTTTTTTTTCTGCAATATTTTTTTTCTTTTTAAGGGTATCCCGGCTCCTACATTTTTTGTAGTTATTATGTCACAAAAATGCACCAAATCAATTGTTTATGTTTTGAGCGCATAAAACAACCCAAATAACAACAAAACATTTCTCGAAAATTTTGCGTTTTTTTGATTTTTTTCTAAGTATTTTTCTCAAAATTATTATCAAAAATAACGTTTGTGTCAATTTGACCACTCAAATTTCAAAATATCGGGTTGACCCGTCATGACGTGAGCTAACTTTCGCTTCAGTGTTTTTTCAGCTTTCTTTTGAGCCTTTTTTTCAAAAAAATCGAAGCACCTTTTTTTGGAAATTTTTTCACGTGACCTTAAAAAATTCATATCTTTTGTTTGGGGTCGAAATTCAACAAAAACGCTTGTATACAGTTTCTGTTTGTTAAGAGCTAGCTTTTTGCATAAATATGAGTAAATTTTGAAATTTAACCTAGGAGGAGATAGATTTTCCGATGAAAAAAGTCCAAAAACCGGTATTTTGGACAGGTTTTTCACATTTTCTATAATAAATATAGCACTTATTAACAAAAGCGCTAATACAAAGTTTTTTGATTAATTTTAAAGGTCTGAAAACGGTAAAACTGACGCAACTTTTTTCTTCATCGGCCAAACTCCCCCTGAGTCTGTGATCGAAACAGCTTATACGAACTATCAGTTTGTATGTTCTTGCAAATCTGATTATATCGGGCGTTGTTTAAGACCTTTGAATCACAGAATCAAAGAACACTTTGGATACAAATCGGAAGGAAATAATATTTTTTGCATATTAATTCTTGCCCTAGTTTCAAATCTCAACAACGTGAAATACTCAGGTATAATAAATCTAGCCAGGTAGGTGTTGGCAATGGGCAGCACCATTATGTCACACTAGGGCAGCACACGAGTTTTCAGCCAAAATTGTTCTCCATGGCCCTCGCTGTTGCCTATTGGCATCATTTCAGCCCAATTTTAGCATCAAATTGGCTCAGAGGCGGCGGACATTGGCCTCACTGTTCTTCATTGCCAACACTTACTGTATTATACTTTTAAACAAGAGCTAAAGCCATAAAAATGAATTGCGAAAATTTTCTGAAAGCCTTGCAGACTCAATTTGCAGGCTTAAGGGGGTTGTGGGTGTAGAATGTTGGAATTGCTGGAGAAAAAAGCCCTCTCCTCCAGCTGGACTGGAAAGGTTGATAACGGGCAGACAAAAATAAATGAGAAGAAAAATACGGGAGA
>SCLH01000180.1:16600-30171 GCA_004367855.1 Oikopleura vanhoeffeni
CACCCACAACCCCCTTAAGGGGATTGTGGATGTAAAGAATACATGAGTGAAAGAAAATAATTAAAACATTTTCTAGAATCTTTTTAACAATAATTATTTCTCAAAAAAAAATAAATTAATATTGTGTCAACTTTTCGTTCAAACATTTTTTTCTATTTCTCAATCATTACCTGAAGATGAATTATAAATTCGAAACGTTGTAAAAAAACTATTTTTAATAGCAAAATATTATATAAATATTTTGATTGGTTGAGCGAGGCCGCGGAATGAGGCGAAAGGACACCACGCCTCGAACACATGACTTCTGCAACATACTTCAACAACACATACATTATATCAAATGAACTCATTTTACGTATAAAAGCCAACAGAGAATAATTTTTTCAACGAGTTTTTTGGTAGAGTATGGCAACATTTCATACGTTCCATAAATATCCTGTTTTATTTAATTTAAAACAAAATTGACCAAGCATAATCAGATTTAAAAAATTCTGAATTTTATTTTTACCGTCTAAAAACCGAAGGCGATTCTTAATTAATTTTATTTTCCTGGTATATCGAAGATCCTGCCTAGTGTAATTTTTATGTCAATAACAACATAAAAACATAGACGATTGACATAAAAATTACACTAGGCAGGTTCTTCGATATATTTGAAGACATCGTACTCTTCCGAAACATCTTTGCTTTATTCAATTTAAGGATGTGGGGGACAATAATTGAGATTTGTCAGAAAACTTTTTTGATTGCCCCATTTTGTAGAGAATTTTCGACTGAGTTTTTTAAAGCCGATGATTTTTTCTGAATTTAGATTTTTTTCAAAAAAACGTCAAAACAGCTGTATTTGGGAGCCTCACGCAAAAGCCTACTTCCTCCTTGAAATATATAGAAAATTTTCAATTTGTTGGCATCAAATCACCGCAAAGCCTGGATTAAAGGTGCCGAGCGGAGAGTTTTTTTCTGATTTTTTTTTCCAAAAATCGCAGGAACTGACTTTGTGAATTTCTAGTTTTTTGTGAAATTCTGAACTATAAATTTCTAAAACCTACTTTTTTTGAAAAAATTTTCAAAATTCAGAAATCTCTGATCGTCCTTAAAAAACTCAGTGACAAACTTTCTCTACAAAATAGGGGCAAATCAAAAAAAGTTTATCTGAAGAAATCTCAATTATTGTCATTCCTTAACTTCGTAGACTCGATTCTAGCCAACTAGTTTTTGGCCATTCACCCATTAAATCGCATTTTTACGATGCTTAAACATTAATGACAAGCATTCATCTTATAAAGTACCGATAAACTTTGAAACAAAACTGACGTTTGTGCGTTTTATTTTGAAAAATTTTTTACTGTATTACAGTACTTTATTTTTTTGCAAAAAATTTTAAATCACAAAAATTAAACCTTTTCATCCGTGATCAGCAAAAAAATTCTAAGACTTTTTTTCCCATTACACCATAGCACAAAATGATTCACGTGACCGTATTTATTTTAAGGAATAAGGTTGGCTTAAAAGTAGTTCCAGTCAGTACTGTTTTTTCAAAAATTGCCTTAAATCAATTCTTTTGAAAGAAGTGAATCTGGTTCCTTAGAAGTTTTTAAGACTTTTTCCATTACACCAAAGTCCAAAAAGCGATCACGTCACCTTTCAAATAAGAAAATAAGGTTTTGGTGAAAGTAAACAAAATAGTGATCAAATTACGCCCCCGAAAATTTTTTTGGTGGCAATAAAACACCTAATTTAAGAGTTTTGAACATAATAATATTCTTCCAAACACTCACGTTGCATTCTTATTTTTCAAGAAATAAGGATTTATTTATGACATATTTTTCAAATACTTTATTTTTGGATTTATTTCGTCACGTTGATTTTATTCAGACTTTCCTGCTAATTGAGAAAAAGTTCTTAAAAACGTTTGAAGTTGACCCTGGAAATTTTTTTTTGAGCGCCTATTTTAGACTTTTTCAACAATTACTGTATATTTGCGTACCATATATTCTTTTTTCAAAAGTAACTCAAATCATTCGAAAGACCCCTTAAAGAATCGTAACGGATTTCTAAGACTACTTAATGCATGTACAGTATGCGCCTCCATTTTTAAATGTATAGCATCTCCAGAAGTCATAGCTTTCGAAATGCGATAACATAAGAATGCCGCGCCTAGGCGAGAGAGAAGCGGGTAGAAAAAATGACAATAATTACGATTGGGTTTTTTTTTAAATTCAAGATTTCTGTTTGTCATTATTTGTGAAAATTGGCCTCCGGTTAGAAAGAGCACCTCTAGAAGTCAAAACTCCGAAAAATTAATTACTTTAGAACAAAAAAAGGTTTGCGAGCAGGCGTAGGCGTGACTACGTGCGTGCGTGGTTCTAGAACAATAAATGATAATGAACAATAATTTCAGAGTCAATTTACTAGATAATTTTTGATGAAAACATATAATAATTGTTAAATGGAACTGAGAAAACCACTTTGAACGCTTTACTCTAACATAGTTCCAAAATATTAAATAAACGTTATAAATTCGTCATGATTATTGCCACTGCTTGCCCCGTCACTGGGGTACATTTTCGCGATATTTTTTTTTCTCATCCCCATTAAATGCCTTTTTGTTTCATCGGAATTTTTTTATTTTTATTTTATTGCAAAATTGCGCTGAATATCTATTTTTAAGCTATTGAAAAATGTATGTTGATAATGAAAACGTCTGCTCATATGGCCAGATTTTTAAAAGTGTTCGGCAACTAGTTGGGCTTAGAATCGACGTCTGGGTACAGATTCATGTCTAAAGTCTACGAGTTAATTTAACCTTTAATTCTCAACCCCCGAAAACGACTTTTCTTTTTTGAAAAACATCTCAAAACCAAAAAAAATGCTATTAAGTTTTAAAAACTTGCGGCCAGAAAATTTCTCTCTTACAACATAGGTGAATCAAAAAGTATTATAACGATTGAAGCCCTGAGATATCGTCGCCCAACATCTTAAAGGGCGCTGGGTAGTGTTGAAAAAAATGTTTTCTTGAATAATAAGAGTACAACTAATATAATAAATCGGCAGTCACGAAAAAAAACGTAATCGGTGGTGATTTCCGCGGCTCTGCCTAAAATCGGTTCTCACACTAGAGGGCACCGAAGGGGTGAAATCAGAGCTCTGCGGCCGCGGCTACGCATTTCCTACTTCAATTATTTTGTTCCCAAAATCTTTTCCAATAAAGTTTAAAATTACGAAAAAAAATTGATTGAATAGAATCAATCCAATTTATGCCCCCAAATAACCGAGCAGTTACGCCAAAAAGTCTCCCACGAATTTCTTCTTAATACAGTTAGATACAACCTAAAAATTAATATCAAGGTTATAATTTCAAAGTCTCGCCTTGCTCCCGTAAATATTCACCCAAAAATTATTGTCCCCGCGTTGTCTTCAATGACGGGCTACAGGGGGGTGCCGGCGTATTAGTTTGGAAAGTTTTCGCCAAAAAACCCCAACTATACGCGTTAATTTCAACTTCATACGGCGATTTTTTTCCAACTATACGCGTAATTTCCCAACTTATATGCGTACGCTTAAAGGCTGGTGGAAAATGCTTGCTCTGATGCGTCAATCTTAAAAGTATCTAGCCAGTTTATACATGTGATTGAGTTAAAGGGGTCAGAGTGACGTAAGAATTTTTGTGGTGTGATTTTTAAAGTTCAATTTTCGTACAAATCTTCAGGATGTATTAAATTTAATGTTTATTCGAAAAAAATGCAAATAAAGTTTATATTTAAATAAACATGAACTCGAAAAAGATTTATCCGAAAATCGTTAAATGGTCAAGGAAACAATTGAAATTCTAAAATAAAAGAATTTACTGCTCACAGTAAATCACTCAGAAAACCCAAGAACACTAATATTTTTATCTGAATAACTATTGGCCCCATTTTCAAGCTATCCGACTAATTGTCTGTCCGACGACTTGAAAACATGATTTTTTAAGACTTTCTTGAAATACCGACACTTCATTGGTTAATCTGAAAATGTTTTTTAAAAAATTTTTTTTTTTCATTTGTCGCGCCGACTAGAGACATCTTGGTCTGGAAAATCAGGTTAAAACGCCTATATTTTGCCTCAGGAACGTTTGAAAAAAAAAAAACCTATCTTTTGCCTACAAAACTATACGCCGCCACGCCAGGAACGAATAATTTTATTGGCACTTTTTCAAGATGCGTAGGTTTTTGCAGAGGCCTTACGTAGGTTTTTGCGTCAGAGATTTCGCGAACTATACGCCGCCACCCCCTGTATAAGAAAACTGCTCGGATTTATTTTATGATCATGAGGGGCACTAAGAGCAAAAGTAGTTTCATCCTCTCATCGCCCTACGTCGTAGCCCTATAATATATTATGTTACCAATGCGTTGCTTTATTTATAACTCTTATCATTATAGTCACATATGGAACTATACTTTTTCGGTAATTTTCTCTCCTGCGGCTACTTTTTGTTACGATACGTCTGTCAAATATGTGGATGCTAACTATCCTATGCCAAAAAATGTTTCTCGAATTATGCATACTAACGCAGTTAACCTTTGCTTGCCATTTAAAAAACTACGTACATGTAATGGTCCTGAATATTATTGCGAGTGAAGAATACTATAAATAACTTCTTGAAATCATAAACTCCCTAGCAAACATGAAATTATACCGCCTTCATAGATTCGATGACAAACATATCCATCACTCGATTATAGTCAATAGAATAGAGATAATACATACATTGATTCTCTTAAATTAAATTGCGACATAAGGTCAAGCAGAACTGAGTGTCTATCACACTCAGCCAATATCAATACTTCGAGAATAACAAACACAACGATTTTGATTGCATATAATTCCTACACCGTCTTCGTACAGCCCTTCGACACATAGATAAGACGTAAAACGCGGCAAATATCTATTTCCCTTAAAATATAGGTTTTTAAATTCAATGTTTTCATTGTTTTTTTTCAAAAATATTTGCTAAAATTTTGGAAAAAGTAAGAAATTCAGATCGAATTTTTTTGAGACCCCAGGACAAAATTTCACAAAAATGGCCATTACGAGCTCAGGCTTTTTCATTCATTTGACGCATGACATTAGGGTCCATTGGACCTTAATCCAGGCTTTGCGGGTGAATTTGGTGCACAAATTAAAAAATTCTATAATATTTTCAAGGAGGAGTAGGCTTTTGGCGCTGAGGCTCCCAATAAACTAGTTTTGACCCACTTGCGGGCAAAATTTGCAAAAAAGGGTGGGCTCCATGTTACTACGTTATTGGAACGAAAAAATAATTATTTTCTGAAGCCAGGTTTTCTCAGAAAAGCTTCACTTGAAAATGTGTTAAATAAATGAGCCCAATTATCGGGTTTTTTTTTCCCCCCCCACATTTCCTTAACGGGGTTACTGGTCGCTGCGAATTGCATTTTTCTCCGCCTTAAAATATTAGCTTACCAGGGCTTTCGAGATATTATGAGATTAGGCCAGTTTTAGATTCTTTAGCCTATTTAGCTTGCGTGAGAAATGCCCGTTTCAAAACATTTTTTGTATTGCCACACACTCTTCTGACACCTAAGCGACACAAGAGGACCCACAGGCCAAAATGGTAAATATCTCTTCCAACTTTTTATGTCGAAATATTGAAAATTTGACATAACTTGTAAAAGGTGGTAGGCCAAACAATCTCGCCTGTCAACATTTTTAATATTTCGCTCTATTTTTTCTAGAATATGCAGAAAACCATCCGTTTTTTGGCAATTAATCATGTAAACAGGAAAACTATCTCCTCCTAGCCGATTTTTATTTCAATTTATTCATTATTTTTTTTCTAAGCTAGCTCATACAAAAACGAACAATAAAACTCGGCGTCATTTTTTCAGAATGTCGACCTTTTAAACTCAGAAATTCATGGATTTTTTTAAGGACCCACGATTTAAATTTTCGCAAAAATAAAAAGGGCTTCGCATTTTTTGTTAAGTAGGCTCAAAAGAAAGCTACCCTGAAACACTGATCAGAAAGTTTGCTTTTACTTCAAGATCGATCATTTTTTGACGTTTTAGTTGTTAAATTTGGAAGCCAAACGTAATGTTTTTAGTTACATTTTTTGAAAAAAAATAGCTTTAGAACCAATATCTGAACAATAACGCACCTGAAAATTTCGAACAAAAATTTTATGATTGATTTCCGGTCCGGTAGTATCACTTTGTTTATCACCCCGGGTCATTTTGGAGCTATTATAATGCCCCTAAGGCCTCATAAAACCAAGTCTCGATTTTTAGTACCCCTTTTAAGCCTCCCCTAAGCCTAATTGTTAGTGATCATTTACTAAATTAAGTCATTTCTAAGCAGGATTATAACCTATTAGTTCTAGGGTTGGTCAAGACAAATTGTAAGACAGTGATATTTGCCTTTACGTGCAATAAAATAAAGTTTCTCGGGTAATGACACCTAAGAAAAAACAATCTTCTTAAAAAGTTAAATTTCCTAAAAAATGTTAATTTTGAAAAAAAATTTGGACGGCTCTCCTTTATCCCTTCATCACCTTTTGGTTAGAATGCGTAGCCACAACGTTAAAAATCCACACGTTAAAAGAAGTAGTGGCTACGCAATTCTAACCAAAAGGTGATAAAGGGTTATAGCTCGAAAACTAGTTGATGATTTAGAAACCTGAACCTAAAAATGATCATCAGCATGTCTTTCAGTTTTTGCCGGCCGGAAAGTGATGAAAGAAAACGCTTGTACAAAAATATTGCTACAAAAAGATAAAATCAATAAATTATTACTTAATATAAATAATATAAATTACAATATCTGTATTTCCAAATCATGCGTAAGTTTTTTTTATTAAATTTCTCTTGTGAGGCTTACCGATTTTGGGAGCTCTATTCATTAAAATTAAATTGAAAATATAATATTTGTTTGTTCGTATAAACAGTCAAAATACCCTTTATGGCCTGAACCCGTTGGGTCTTATTTTCAAAGTCAATCTGTTTTTAACCTGAATTTGAAATAGAAAATCGTATTATCCAGGTTAAATTATATTGTTAATCTTGCACGGCGAATACGCTATATCTTTTTAAATTACCTCGTTAAATATCTTTCGCCGAATGGTTTTATGAGCCCTATTAATTTTGCAAATTGGTGTTGAAATTTATTTTTTCATTCTCCACATTTTATTGTCGTTTTTGTGGGTTTACTGGGTAAATAGCCCAATATGTGGATTTGGCATTCCTTAAAGCTTTTTTGAGCGAAATAATAACATAAGATAAACATTTTATTGACTAAAAACAGTATTAAGATGCATTTATCACTAAATTAAAAAAAAAATCGGTCTTGAGTCAGAACGAACAGCCTTGTTTGAACTTTTTTTATTTTGAAACTTTTCAAACGCTAAGTACATTATACTTATAAAGGCCCTCTTCCGGGATTTAAGATATTATTTTATTCAATCACTTGATCGCGTTTTAGAAATATTTTTTCAATAAAAACGTCGCTTACTGAACAATATGTCTTAATCTTCTTTTAATATGGCCCTTTGAAAACTTGTGGCGCAGGTCTTGTAGTGGCCTAAAATGGGGAACAAAATGCTATTCAGAAAACTCAACAGTCCCATCAAAACAAAGACTTTGACTCGCCTTTGAGCAATGAGCAGCACAAAGAAATAATTTGGCAAATAAATTAGCTTCGAAAATGAGGTTTGAACGCGAAACTGAGAGGCTGAGAGATCCCCTTATTGCCCCCGTTCGTAAAGATCTTGTGAAGCCCTCAAAAAAACGCGGGCGAGACCCGTGGGTAGCGTGAGAAAACGACCCGTCGTTTTCGAAACGAGTCATTCCGGATTTATTTCTTAGATAGCTCAAACTGAGCAAAATTTATCTACATACAATATTTAAACGTTAAATTCAAAAATTTGATTTTAAAACGGGACCATGCTACCAAATGATTTTTTTTATGATTACAGGAGGGTGGCGGCGTTACCGCGTTATAGTTACGATTCCCACGCAAAAACCTACGTAAGCCTCCACATAAACCTACGCATTTGAAAAATACCATTTATTTGTTCCCTACCCGTGCGGCCGTCCTATAGTTACAATAAAAGTATAGCAAAGATAAGGGCTTTTTTTCAAACGCTTCCTAGGCCAAAAAGATAGGCGTCTTTGAACCAGATTTCAGACAAGTATTCTCCGGTCGGCGCGCACAATGCCAAATAACACTTTTAAAACATGTTCAGAAGTTACCAATGAATAGGTGCTCCTTATTTCCAAGGAGCTTTAAAACCTTGTTTTCAAGCTCTCGCAGACAATGGTCGGCCTAGCTTTTGTGAAAATGGGCCAATAAGTTATTCAGATTTAAAAATACTTTTATTTTTTTTCTGGTTTTCTGGAGAGTTTGATTTACTCCCGCTGAGCATATATT
This sequence comes from Oikopleura vanhoeffeni, assembly GCA_004367855.1. Taxonomy (NCBI): domain Eukaryota; kingdom Metazoa; phylum Chordata; class Appendicularia; order Copelata; family Oikopleuridae; genus Oikopleura; species Oikopleura vanhoeffeni. Next base: position 25,025 of record SCLH01000180.1, read on the forward strand.
TTTTTTCATTAATTTCATTGTTTCCTTGACATATTTAACGATTTTAGGATAAATCTTTTTCGAATCATGTTTATTTTAATNTTTTATTTTCCTGGTATATCGAAGATCCTGCCTAGTGTAATTTTTATGTCAATAACAACATAAAAACATAGACGATTGACATAAAAATTACACTAGGCAGGTTCTTCGATATATTTGAAGACATCGTACTCTTCCGAAACATCTTTGCTTTATTCAATTTAAGGATGTGGGGGACAATAATTGAGATTTGTCAGAAAACTTTTTTGATTGCCCCATTTTGTAGAGAATTTTCGACTGAGTTTTTTAAAGCCGATGATTTTTTCTGAATTTAGATTTTTTTCAAAAAAAAATAATTTGAGATTTTTGAGAAATTTGAAGTGAAAGGTACCAATTTCGATCTAGAATTTATTTGTCACCTTTCAAAATTGCGAATGTAGACATTTAACTCGAAGTACTGCCAAAAAACGTTAAATTTCAATTTTTAATTTTTTTTTAATTTCAAAAAAGTTCAGAATTTCAACAAAAACTAGAAATTCACAAGTCGTTCCTGAGACTTTGGAGGGGAAAATTGAATAAAAAGCTACCGTTCAGACCTTAATTCAGCCTTTGCGGTGAATTTGAAGCACAAATTAATGAAAATCTTCATATTTTCAAGGAGGAGTAGGCTTTTGCGTGAGGCTCCCAAATACGCTGTTTTGACCACTAGGGGCAAAAATTTTCAAATTTTCTACCGCTTGGAGATGCGCATTCATATTTGGAAGTTGGATCGCAAATAACAAGAAAAAATGATGAGGACTGAATGAGGAGTAGGCTTTTTAGTGCTTTTAGGAACGCCTACTAAAACCCATTTGATGAGCGTAGGTTGAGGTATTAGATGCTCTGAATAGTACTGGCACCTTCCTTAAGAGTTGTACTACGTATTTGAAGAAAAAAATAATTATTTCTGAAGTCAGGTTTCTCAGAAACTTCACTTGAAAATGTGTAAAAAAGAGCCCAATTATCGTGCCCCACATCCTTAAAGCTAAATTGACCAAGAATTAACAAATTTGGTGTGAATTGAAAACATATTTTAACCAGTTTTTAGATGCCGCACCGGTGAGCCATCTTTCACCAGAATCAAAAATTTTACTTGCAGTTGACAAGAGAGGGTTTCAGTCTCCCGTATTTTTTTTCTCATTTATTCTTATCTGCCCGTAATCGACCCTTCCAGTCCAGCTGAAGAGGGCTATTAACTCCAGCAATTTCAACATTCTACACCCACAAACCCCTTAACTGTGATTTTTTATTTGACTTTTTGGAATTATTATCGAAATTAATTATATCTGTATAAATAGAACAATTTCTGCTTTTTTGATCGATAGTAACCGTTTTTTGGAGATTTATTATAGATAAATAATAGTCTTTGAAAATTGGTGAGTTTCTTTTGAAACAACACCTGGTTAGGAGCTGATAGCATTCGTGATAGCGGTAGTGTACGCCTCGCGAGTGTTAGGGTGGTCTGTGTTAGGATGGTCTGGTACAAAACGCCTTCCTTGAATAATTGAGTGAATTAAGCTTGAGGTGTGAAAATAAACTTTTATGACATAACATATTTTTGAGGAACAGGTAAAAAAAAAGTTAACTCAGATAATTTTAAAGACTCGTTCTGAAATGAAAACTATATACATGTAATGTAATTGGTTATGAAGAAAAATAACGNAAATACAAGAAACCGTTGAGTACCCCCTTAAGAGATAATTAGTTTACGTTCAGGTGATTCGTAAAAATGAAAAAAACAAAAAAAAAGACTTTCGTGAACAGTGCAAAATCTCTCTTATGTATCATTTAAAAATTTTTATGAAAGCGAAAATATTAAGCGAATAAAATGCTTACAAACTATAGTATGGAATTTGTGTCAATTGGCATTGATTTAAATTGATCAAACAAAGAGCGCGCACCGCTACCCCTTTGATAAGTCAAGTGTTATTATCATAATAAATAATAACAAAGTCTTATTTCTTTCAATTATGCAGATAAAAATTTTCAAACATATTTTTCCTGCTCAATTTTTCACGGAGAGTTCAATTTTGGCATTTATAATTAATAAATGTACGAATTTTAAATTTATTTTAAAATAGTCATATTTCGGATAGAAGATCTAAAAATAGATAACGAGGGCGAAATAGAGCATTTTAATTAGTTGCAATCGATTCCTAAGCCCCGATTTACCTGGGTTCGATATTTTGTTTGTTCAATTTATCAAATAGAGAAAGTTGACTTGTGCAAGCAAATAAACATTCAGAACCCCCTTAAGAGGGTGGCATCAATCTGACAGATTGGTACCTTTTTTCAAAGCGATATATGAAAGTTATATTTTCGTTTATATTTGTAATTTCTTAACATAACTAACTATCTGTAAAAATATTAAAAATCACTTTTCATTGGAACTCCATTTCCAATTAAACCCGACCATAGAATTTTTTTTGAAGACGATATTAATAAATTTCAGACATTGTCGGGTGTGATGCGCTAAAAAGTTTTGTTTTAATTCTGCAGAGTAAAAAATTTTCTAAATATCAAAGTTTTTTTTCCATAAAAATGGTCAAAAATGGCAAAAAGTAGAGAAAAACAACTTTTTTTGAGATAAAAATTGATCTTTAATTGCGTTTAATATTAAAAAATGTTCTCACTATCTAATAAAAATGCTTATTACACCCACAATGTTATTTGGAATTTTTTACTAGCATGAAATTTTTAAAAATTTAGTGCCAAATTGCACTTATCGAGTGTACGGCCGAGTGTTAAAATTTTTCTTGAGAATTCGAAAACCCAGAAATTGAAAATTTTGGACATGATTTGCGGAAAAATTTCATAATATTTCCATAAAATTCGACAGAAGATAGAAAAAAAGATTTTATGATTTTTCAAACGGCTGTCAGAAAATATGTAGGCACGCAAAAACCTACGTAAGCCTCCGCAAAAACCTACGCCACCCACACAAAAACCTACGCAACCCACGCAAAAACCTACGCAATCCAAGCAAAAACAGAAATCTCAGAAGAAAAGATAAAATAAATTGGTCCGATAGATCAATTTTTTTATGTTATTATTAACAAGATATTTGTGCTCAGCTTGAGCTATCTAAGAATGTTATAAAATGAGTTGTTTCCAAAAGCCGAATTATCAAAAAAATTTAGCCAAAAATCTAGTAAATAACGACCAGGAAGTCGCGTAATCGATATAATATAAAAGCAAAAAAGTCCTTAGTTTTAAATTTGTTTTCTCGACTCCCTCCGACCGGCACACGGTGTTCAACTTAGACACGAGCTCCTCAAGGCTTTTTTTTTATGTTATATTTAGCTGAAAATTTGGGAGCACGCCTAAAATTAGAAAAAAGTGCGATAGATCGAATAAAATTTTTTTAAATGTTGCACGCTGATTGGTTTAGCAAGTTCTTAATTTTTAATTTCGATTTTTTTGCCATTTATAGCAATTTTTAGCAAAAATGTTAAAGAGGATATTCCCTCGCAGTGAAATTTAAGCTTATAAGACAAATAAAAAAATTGGAAAAAAAAATTCGATCTATCGCACTTTTTTCTAATTCTAGGCGTGCTCCCAAATTTTCAGCTAAATCTAACATAAAAAAGCCTTGAGGAGCTCGTGTCTAAGTTGAACACCGTGCGGCAACAGCTTACAGCAGTGTAAATAGAAATGCATTCTATTTATTTATGTCAATAAAGCACAATAATTAACACCTCCATAAAAACATAAGAAAGCTTTTGAGAATTATTTAAATAGTAAAAAGAGACTTTGCCTTGTTCTTAACAGAGATGAATTTAGTTTTATCAGGGTATATTTCAGGACCTGATAATTTCTAAATACTTTTTTAGTGCATTTCTAGATAGTGTGCTCAAAATCAAGTAATATTTTTTTTGCAAGTGCTAAAAACAAATTAATTCAATTTATTTTTGTGCAGCATTTTTTTATCAATCAATGATAAGGCTGTCCACGGTTGTCCCCTAAGGCGAAACGATACGTATCTCGAAAAAAGTATTCGTCTCAAAAATTTTCAGAAAGAGAAATATATTAGAGAATTACTTCGAAAACCGCGGTTTTCTGATTTTGGGTGTTTTTGACGCGCCAATCTCCAGATATTCCGCGGACAGGCTATCCATGATTCTAAAAGTCACAAATTTCCCTTGCACTTACCTTTAATAGTTTGGCACAGAATTCACATTTTTGTATCAGGATAAAATCCAATAAAAAATATTAAATAAAATCTTTTCGTCGAAAACTTCCCCAAAAAAGTGCTCATAAAGTGCACATAAACGTCAAACTTTCTGATAAAAATGGTTCAATAATAGAATGATTGATTAACTGATCTTCCAGCACGGGTAATACTGTCTGATATACAATATTCCTATTTTATTACGAAAATTGTTACGAAAAATTATATCTAAAAAATATAATTAAACGCGTTTAGATGATAAGAGATATCTTTGCTTTTCATGGTCTTCTAATTTATTATTCAGAATTTAATCTGTAACCCTGTTAAGTCGTCATCCTATGATAAACCAAGGTATTTATTTCTTCGATTGAAACAAAAATTCTAAGTCAAAAATGGGAAGAATTTTTTTCCTAATCCTGTGCAGCATTTTTTGTCATCATTTTGAGCACAAAATTATTTCTGGTTTTCAAATGTTTTTTTCAAAAAAATTGGACTTTGAAAGAAGGCGACGTGAATTAGGGTTTTTAAAAAAATTACTTTTTAGAAAAATACAAACTTTATGGCTTACTGATTCATTTAGTATCCTTGATCTAGCCCGAGAAAAGTGAAAAAAAATTTTTTGTTTACAATCGAGATATACATGTAAATTTGGCTCTAGAGTCATCTTTTGGTCACCCAAAACCTCTGGTTCATACTTTGGTTTCAAAACAGAGTTTAACCATTTCATCGTTATTTTTTTGGTCGATATTTTTTTTCATCGACTATTTGAAAGTCAAAATAGTCGACCAAAAAACTTATCGATGTAAATGTTTTACCTCCTTAAAACAACTGGTTTCAAAAATAGTACCGGAGAAAAAGTTTCGCCTTCCATTCAGCTGTTTTGATTTATGTTGCAGGATATTTTTTCTTCACTTTTAAG
>SCLH01000180.1:37259-49678 GCA_004367855.1 Oikopleura vanhoeffeni
CGGTGCCCGTTTTGTCAATGACGCGGTGGTTTTCTTCACCCGTGTTTTTGAGGGACCAATATGTCACCAGCGAAAGGCAAATAAAGGGATCAGGCGTGTCCCAGGTCAAAAATCTTCAAACCCATATTTATTTGAAGATATCATTGAACTTATTCCTGAATCGATGGAGTGGAAAACGGCATAAACTTTTTCAAAAAGTAATTTCATATTTTCATTATTTTTAGGTGCAAAATCACTTGTTTTCATATAAAATTCTCGTAAAATATTTACAAAACTTGCTTCGATTTTGGTTTTACAATTACTTTTAAAATGTTCGCTATAGGTTCATGTGACAGCCTTCCCAGAAAACATTTCGGAAAAATGTTCCCAAATTAATGCGACCCAATTCTCTGGGAGGTGGAACTGACGGTTAATTGAATTAATTTTGATGCTTGAATATTTGGATTTGATGTTTTGGGCTGAACATCCAAACAAGGTGAGTAACCTGGAACAGCTAAAAGGAATATAACCGCTTTATTTGCCCTGCCTACCCTAACTGTCATGATTTAGTGAACTGAACTTCTTAAGGTGTTTACTTCGTACCAGTTAAAGCTCTGTTTGTCGGCAGTGCTTTATTTTTTCAAAAAAAATGCACATAAACCAACGTCGTTTTTAGAACCCTTGTCGTCCGCAAAATCTATTTGGCCTACCTGAGTTAAAATTATTTAAATTGCTCCAAAAGTTAGGGCAAACGAAAATTAACCAGAACTCTTCTCAAATTTAGTTCCAACTCTGAATATAATTTTCCAAGTCACGTAAAATTTGTTTTTAAAAAAATTAGCTTTGATTGTTTGGCGATAGGCCAGCCAAAATTACTAAACCAACACTTCCAATAATTAAAAACTATTCCACAGTAAACGTCAAGAGTGTCCAACAAATAATCACAAAAAGAGGATAGCCCTTAGCAAACCAAAACGAGAAAAAATATTTTTTGAGAAATAAAAATTTTACCAAATTTAACTTGCGAAGTAGCCTTTTGGGCCCACTAGGAGTTTAAAACTTTTTTTTTGTAAATAGAGACTTTTTCCTGACATCCGTAGAAATTGATTCGACCAAAATTTTTAATGTTCGGACCAACTTTGAATTTTGAGGTTAAAACATGCGGCACCGCCCCTATAAGAAGCTTATTAACATAAAGTGAAAGTTGGCCTTAGCGTCGACCCTATATTTAAAGTGTTAGTGCTCACAATTTAAAGAAGTGCTATATTTCACTTAATTTTTGAAATAAATCGTCAAGAAACGCAAAAATATCGAATTTTTCTGCTACTTTAATGTAGGTTCTTTCGTGCCTTTGAACCCCTAAAAGATTGATTTGGTGCAGTTCTTTCAGGACTAATAACCACGAAAATGTAGGAACCACCATGAACAATGGCTCTCTCCTTAAAGTGAAAAAAAAATATCCTGCAACACATAATCAAAACAGCTGAATGGAAGGCGAAACGTTTTTCTCCGTACTATTTGTGAAACGCAGTTGTTCTAAGGGAGGTAAACCACTTTACCTCGAAAGTCTAGTCTTTTATTGTTCCGGACTCACACTCCCTGCCTCTCATCACAACGTCATCCATCAATTTTATTTTGTCGCATTTGGACTTAAAATCCTAAAATTCGAACCAAAAAAATAACGATGAAATCGGTAAACTCTGTTCGAGACCCAAATGTATGGAACCAGAGGTTTGTGGTGACCAAAGAATGACTTACCCTTGGGAAAAGTCAAATTTACATGTATATTGCTCGATTGTAACACCAAAAATTTATTCACGTTTCTCGGGTAGATCAAGGATAACTAATGATAGTACAGCCATAAAGTTTTTATTTTTCTAAAAAGTAATTTGTTTTAAAAAACCTAATTCACGGTCGCCTTCTTTCAAAGTCCAATTTTTTTGAAAACACAATTTCTAAAAACAGAAAATATTTTGTGCTCAAAATGATAGAACAACAAAATGCTGCACCAGGAATTAGCAACAAAAATTTCTTCCCATTTGCACTTACAATTTTGTTTCAATCGAAGCAAATAATATCCCTTGGTTTATCATAGGTGACGACTTACGGTGTACAGATTTAATTCTGGAATATAAATTAGAACGACCATGAAAAGCAAAGAATATCTCTTATCAGTCTAAACGCGTTTAATTATATTTTTTAGATATAATTTTTCCGTAACAATTTTTCGTAAAAATCCAGGAATATTGTATATCAGGACAGTCTTACCCGTGTGGAAAGATTCGTTAATCCATTAATTCCTTTATTCGAAGCCATTTGTATTCGAAAGTTTGACGTTTGATGGGCACTTTATGAGCACTTTTTGGGGAATTAGATAGCTCAAACTGTGCACAAATGTCTAGTGTATGATACGAAATAAAAATAAATCCGAATCAGACCATTCTTTCTATGTTTTTCTCAGACCTTTGTTTCTATTTAAAAAAAAATAATAATTAAACAATTTCAGTAATCTTAGAAAAATAATAAATCATTGGTCCTATTAAAAACAGTTTCAAATGTTTATATTAATTAGATAATTGTTTTCAGTTTGAGCTATCTAAGAACAAAATCGGATGACTCGTTTTGAAATGAAGCGTCGTTTTCTCACCCCCCCGTGTTTTTGAGGGACCAAATAAGTCACAGAGGGCAATGAAGGGCTTTAATTGTTGTGAGGGATTCTTATTGAAAAATGATGTACAAGGGCAAAAAAAAATTTAAACAGCCTGCAACCCTCTTTAATTTCACAAACCGTTTTTGAAATTGCCTATCTTTTGGCTTGGAATTTTCGAAATACATTCAGAGATAGTTTCAAGCCAATTGATAGGCAATTTTATTTCGAAAAATGCTCATTTTTGGGAAAACGGGACAAATTTTTTCCAAAATTTGTTCTGGATCAATTTCAGCACAGAAACTAAAAGTGCTCCGAAAATTAATAAAATCGGGGCTGGTCGATTTTTGCCGTGCATCATACAGGTTATGTGAAAACTGGAGTTGATTTCAAAATAAACCTAGGAGGAGATAGATTTTTCTCCAAAAAATGTTGCGGCTCAAAACGACTGAGAAAATACTGTTCAATATGGGCAAATATATTCGTTACCAAATTTTGACTTTTCAAATTTATCATTTCAAATCTTTAATTGTATTTCATGGTTTATACGAAATTACAATCAAGTTTTAAGGTCCTGGATGGTACGCGCCACTTTTATGGCCTCTTTCGAATGTTTTAGACATTGGAAAAAAATCAGAGAAAGAAAAACCATATGAAAATGTCGCAGATGCACTCATAACATCAGCAGGAAAAGGTTTCTTGGGAAATTTTCGATAAAAAATTCTTCTCGGAATAAATTTTTTCAAAAATCTTTAATAGCATTTATCGGAATTGCTGTTGGTGGATTAAGAAGCTATTTATTGGCTTATTTTTGCATTTATTCTGTTTATGATGGTTCAAGATTAGGCTGAACAAGGTCATGTTCAAAAAAATAATAGCCATGTTTCCAAAAATAATCAAGTGAACCATATTTACGAAAAGATTTGAAGAAAATCTAAAGCTATGAAAATTCTAGAGATGTACAAAAAAACAAAAAATTGTACAGTACTAAATGTGCCTGTCGGAATCAAAGCCTGCGTGGGCGGAACCCTATCATCGCGATGTAAATTATTAGTATAGACTTTACTGTATAGTAAAAAACTGATCATGGAAACGTCGCTCAGCGATCATATATTCTTGCGAAGGTTCACCCGTGTGAGCACAGAGCCTATAAACATAGGCTCACGCATACTTATAATCATCTAAATACGGCAAAAAAAACTGCAGTATTGTATCCTCCATAAACATCATAAAAAATTTTGCAGCGATTCCAAAAAAATAGTTTTTTTTTTTAGCAAATTTTGTTTGAATATTACGGGGGGTTGGTTTTTTGAGATTTGTTTCTGATTTTTTACTTCTTAAAAAAAATGCGACCTATCAAGTCAATCAAAATTTGAAAAAAGCCAGTTATTAGGAAAGTGTTTTGTGCATGAATGCCATTCAAAACATAGATTAATTGGTTAACAGGAACGGAAATTTTTTTTTCAGAATTTATATTTCAGAATTGATATTTCAAAATTTTCAATTTTAAGTATTTCACGAAAATATTTTAATTATTAAAAAATTAATTTAAGCAAATGAAAATTGGCCACAGAGTAACTTGATTAGTATATCGACCTAGAAATAATATTAGAAGTTTACTAATCTGCTTTTATAGGGAAAAATCACCATTTTTTATGAAATTTTTTTTGATTGATCATATATTCCCTATTCACACTGATCCCCTATTCACACTTTTGTGAATATCCCGGCCCTAGTACTGGAAAACACACTACGTTTCCTAATCAGGGCCGGGATATTCACAAGAGTGAATATGGATCAAATCGGAAAAAAGATAACGTAGGTCAGATCCTTGTGCATCGATTCCGATAGCAAAATAATTTGTGAACACAACTGTGAGCTTGTATCACGTGATATGCTATACCTTGCTCTTAGCAGTAAATTTTCTGAAACTAAATACATGTATAAAAATTTTAGAACATCAAATGTCGGATGCAAAAATATATCGTTCGAACTTCCTTATGCAAAATTTTTTTAACTCCAACTACCTTGGGCTTTCTGTAATGAGCATTGAAGAAATGCCTATATATATATATAGGCTCTGATGCCTTGGCGGAACTTTTTTTTTCTGTGCTCGCAGGGGTTAAAGCAAACTTTTGAGAAGAATTTATCTAGATTTTTCAATTGTAAGATAGACCTGATTTAATCCTTTTCAAGATATCCTGGATTTTCTGAGGAAGCAATTACTTTTAAAATGTCTTGGATGATGCCTATCGTTATAAGAAATATCGTTGCTACCGCACTTATTTGTGGATTTTGGGATTGGCTTCTTTATTTTTCACCATTGAAGGTAAAAAATTTTACCCAAAAGGCCGAAAAATTAAAATTTTCGAAAATTTTACGAGATATTTTTAAGAAATAAGAAAAAAATTCGAAATTTTCAGATAACCGGCGCCAAATGTGAGTATCAAACGATAGGCTATAAAATTTAAATACTTTTGGCTCGAAAATAAAAATAGATTTTTTTAAATTTTGGATACTGAAATCAAACATTTTAACGAGTCATTCTATTTTGTATTTTCAACGTTTTCTCTCGGCAAATCCGACGTTGACAACCTTTAGTATATCTCCTTTTCACACTTTAGTGAATATCCCGGCCCTCTTACTTAAAAACACACTAAGTTTCCTAATCAGGGCCGGGATATTCATAAAAGTGTGAATAGGGGATATACCATATGTTGTCCATTTTTCGTAACGCAAATTTTTATGCGACCCCACAAGCGCGTCTACATACTGAAACACAAACGCCAAAATGCATGTAAATTTGCATCAGAATATTTTTTAATTTAAAAAAAAAAATATTTTTTAACAACATGCTCTAAGTCTTAGAATCTAAGACATGCTCGATATTTATAACAAAAAATAGATTTTTACAAAATGTTCTTTTTGGTTATTAATGTTTTTTGCTCAAAAATGATTTTTGCTAGAAAATATTTTATAGAACTCCTGCCGCTTTATCGTATTATATCCTTTCACCCATCAAAGTGAATCGTGAAAATGAGGGTGATCTCTATAGCGCGTGTTCGAATCCCACCAGTGTGGTCTTAGTTATTGTCTTGGGTATAATGAGAAGACTACGCGATTTGAACACGCGCTATAGAGATCTCCCTCATTTTCACAGTTCATTTTGGTCGGAAAAATAATATTCATCAAGTAAGTTTATCATAGTACGGATCAAAAATCTCGGAATTAAGACGCTCTTGGCTGAAAATTTTGTATTTAGGAAAAACTACACAAGTACAAAATCAACCCAGAATATCCTTCAATGTATCAAATCAAACACGATGCCCTTATCACTTTCTCGGCATCTATTTGTGGTGCTGGAGTGGAAATTATTATGTGCCATTTCTGGTCACTCGGTGTCGGAATCTTTAATTATTTAATATTTTAAAAAAATTGTACATATAATATGTTACATATTGATGTTCCTATGTTTATTTTAATCAAGTCAAATAATCGTGTTATTCAACTCGATTATAAGAAATATCTCAATATGTGCAAACCCTTGGGGCAATTTAGAAAAGGTTTAAAACCACAAAAAAACATTTTTTTAGGGCTTCACCAATTTAAAAGTTCAACTCACAAATTTATTTGCTTCAACAAGGTTTTTTTCGATTAAATTTACTTTTAACTTTTAGTCAGATATTTTTAATTGCTTTTGAAAATAAAATGAATTTTTTTGGAATTTGTGATGGAAAAAAATGGTCGTCAAATTGAAGTTGGCCAATGGGATTCATCCTCGGATAAGACTAATTTGAGGTAAAAAAAGCAATTTTTTTGATCATTTTTTGTACAGTAGTATAGTTAGTTTTTTTTTGAAATATTTTTCGAAAAAATGAAAATTTCTTGAACATGTTTAAAAACATTTAGTACTGAACGTAACACTTTTTAAGGGCTTTTTAACACTTTTCAAATATAAGGATTACCCATCCTCAGAAAACAGATCCTGAATATTCGAAAAATTCCAAATCTGAGCATTTGATTGGTTGATCTTTTTCAAATCTGACCAATGAAATCGGCGTATTCACAAATCTAGGGTTTTGATTGAGTGCTTTTATCCCACGTTGTCTATATCATTCAAATATTAAAGATTTGTCCTCCAAGGGTCTGTAATTCACATACACTGTAATTAAAAAAATGGTAAGCAAAAAAAGTTCCGCCGTTTCTAGCTCAGACTGATCCCCTTACCGGTTTCCGAGCTTATCGATCAACTTTATATAAAAAACTTGTATCAACGTTGTTATATATACAAGTTAAATAATAATAAGTGGTTGTTAATAATCGGGGCTTCCCAACTCCGGCGGCTATTTTTTGAGAAAATAGTATAAGTATCAATTATACCTGAGCGAGGTAAATATCATTTGTTTAATCTGTTTGTCACAATAATTTGTTTGTCACAATGGTCGCGGCGCTTTCAAAAGCGCTTTGCCGCGCGTAGTGTAAAATGCTGTCGTCTCAAAAAATAGCCGCCGGAGTTGGGTCTACCCCGTTAATAATTATTGGTGACAATCGATTATTGTTACCAACTTTTAAATGACGCTTATTATTATATATTGTTTTGTTCGAGATATTATAATACTATAAATTATTATATACAGATTTCAAATACATAAATCAATGGCCAATTGTCGCAACAGTACAAATCGCTTGACCAAATATAAGCTTTCTTTGATATATTTGAACATACATGTATATGACATACATGACATATATATATATGAACATATATTTGAAAAGAAATCTCTCATCCTAAAAAATCAAAAGTTACAGATGGCTCGTCCAATCAGAAACGTGTTTACAAAAGTGACGGAATTATTTTTTTCAAAATGTATTTTCTCCCTGGTTTTTTCAGATACAACAATGATTTATGACTTAATTTAACCGGACAGAACGTAAGCAAATCACCTATGTGAGTTTTTAACTAAATTTGTCGATTTGGCTTCAGAATCACCAAAAAACAGTATTTTGCGATAGTTCACATACATACTTGCATACATGTAGATAAATTTTGAAATACTAATTCCGTCACTTTCGTTAACACATTTTTGATTGGACGAGCCATCCGTCTCTTTCGATTTTGTTTAAGGATGCACGATTATTGTTTTAATATATCAGAGAGGTAATATGTGGTCCAACGATTTGTACTTTTGCAATAATTGGCCATTGAAAACCCATTAAATGTGGCGATCACCTCCTTAAGACCACCACCTCCGTGGATTGGATATGCCAATTGTTTTAATAAGTAAACTTTTCTAAAAACCAATTTTCTCAAAAATAAAAAGAAATTGGCAAAAAGTGAAGTTAAATAACTTTCAAACAGTTTGTCGGGAAAATATATCTTAAATTCCCAAAATTCTGTAAAGTAATAATTTAACTAACTAAAGTAAACTAATTAATTTAATCATTATTTCATGATGATATTGTCACACTTTTTGAGCGATCGCTCATGAGTGGAGAATGGAACGACGTTTTTTTCGATTCTTTATGATAACTCATATTTCAAAAAAGATACAATCAACCATAGAACATTAACTGCACGGTATAAGTTGTTTGCTTAGCTGCAATATGCGGCTACTAACCTATGCTGGTAGCTATAAATTTCGATCACTTCCGTTTCACGATATGCATTAAGATAATTTTCATAACCTACTGATAATAATACCGAATGTGTTTTAGTTTTTGGGGTTTTCCCGGGGAGATTGAAACGCCTCTTAAATAAACTAACCAAGTCGCGCTCTGATTGGTTAAGGGTGAATCTCCTCGGGGAACACCCCAAAAGCTAAAACACATTGGGTATCACTTATTGGTTTTAGTTATTCAAGGATTTCAAAACAACAATTTGAATTTTTATATGCCATTTAGTCTTTGAAGTATCATAAACTACATTATTTCAAAAAATTAAATGGCATATAAATATTTCAATTGGATTCTGGAAGTATTATGAGAAACTAATAAATAAGTTATATTATTATCATTTAGTCATAAAGAAGATATACTTATCTTATCGGTTTGTAATTACATTCAGAAAAGGATCATAATTCGCGATTTTTAGTGGCACATTAGTAATGTAACATCACACTTTAATCAGAGAAACATTTACAGGGTGGGGCCAATATCGCCGAATTTGCCGAAACCGCCGAAAAAAACCTACGCAATTTCACTATTTTTAGATAAAATGCTTCGAGTGCCAATATCGCTGAATATCATATTGGATTTCCAAAATTTACTATTTTCACCTTTTATTTGATTGCGGTTGGTGAAACCAACTTGATGTAGTATTAAAGTCTACGCATTTTGATGATCACTACATTCGAATCTATTGAGAAACCCCTTATAAAATGGAAATAAATGTTTGACATATGACATCATTTCGAACGCCTAGGCGTTTTTCATTTTTGAAAAAAAAAGATAATTCTGTACAGGGGACCCCTGTCAGGGGTATCAATATCGTCGAAAATTTTAAACAAAATAATTTCGCGGTATTGGCAATTCGGCGAAACTGGCACATTCGGCGATTTGGAAACAGAAATAATTTTGTTTGTTCAAAAAATAAAAAACGCAATTTTTAATGTTTATGAACTAGTTTTGGTGGCAAGCGAATGCAACCACCGATTTTTATTTAATTTACTTGATTGATACTTTTTTTTTATTTGTGTTGAAATGCATTTATAAAATGACTTTTATTTGCAGCAAGAAAGTTAATATGCCAATAAAATTCCAAAAAAAATACAACTAGATATTTCCAATTCATTTATATACGTTTTGCGAAGAAATGACTATTTCACGGTTTTCAAATCAAGATTTTATCAAGTGGCCACGTAGATTCTTTTTTGACTGAATTCAGGCTCGTAAATAAAATTAAATATCATTTTTTATTTACAATGTTGAATTTTGGTATCATTTAGAATATAAAATCTGCTACAAAGAATCTGCTAGAAACTTTTTTACAATTTTTTGAAATTTTTTATAAAATATCAAAAAAAATTGTTTGATTTTTGGCGTTTTACTGATTTGGCGTGTCACTGCGTTCACTTTGTCTGACTGATTCCTTGTCATATATTCTCAGCATTCATAGCCGTCGATATGTCATAGTTATAAGCATGAAACTGTCAGAACGGTCATTTTACAATAACTTTGAAGTTTAAGGGGGTTCTTTAGGCTGGAAAGGCCTTTTCGAAGGCTCATAACTTTTTGTTCCTTCATAAAAATCTTAAGAATAGTAGTTCGTAATCTCTGGAACACATTTTATCTCTGACTTTTTTCATACCATGATCGACCAACCGGTAAATTGAGTTAACCGCGAGCAAAATTTTTTTTTGAAAGTACAATTTTTTTTCGCCTTATTTCAAAACAACGTCATTTTCGGAATGTAACAAGCCCAAGGAATGGTGAGCAAAATGTTGCAAGTACTTTTTCGAATTTGGCTGTAAATTGACAAAAAAGTGCGCGAAATCGACAATTTTGAATTTGAAACTGAGAACTAGACAATTTAAATGCCACCAAAAGATTCCTTGGGTACGGTTTAATGGAAACGATATTAGGGACTATGGTCTGATTTTGAACAGAAACGGTGCTTAAGATCAAAAAATAATTTTGATGAAAAAGTTTAATTTTTTTCTAGAATCCGCTGTGTTCAAAATCAGACCATAGTTGCTAATATCGTTCCAAGCAAACCGTACCCAAGAAATTTTTTGGTGGCATTGTGATTGTCTAAGCCTCACTTTCATATTCAAAATTGACGATTTCGCGCACTTTTTTGTCGATTCACAGCTAAATTCGAAAAAAATACTTGCAACATTTTGCTAACCACCCTTTGGACTTGTTACCGTCCGAAAATGACGTTGTTTTGAAATAAGGCAAAAAATAGGACTTTCAAAAAAAAATTGCTAGCGGTTAATTCAATTAACCGGTTGGTCGAACATGCTATGAAAAAAGTTAGAACTTAAATGTGTTCCAGAGATTACGAACTACTGTTCCTAAGATTTTTATAAGATTTTTATGAAGGAATAAAAATTTAGGAGCACTCGAAAAAGCCTTTCCAGCCTACAGTACCCCCTTAACTCACTTTATAAATTCACTTTCCTGGAAACCGTATCTGAAAGAATGTTAATAAATACGTAACCGAACAGAACATTATTTTTAAGCAAAAATCCTGGATCTGATGCAAACGTTCACATGAATTTTAACCATTAACTTTTAAAACATTGTGTGGAGAATGTTCAAACACATAATATTGTTTATGTATAAATACATTCTGTGGCAAGTGTTTGAAATTTCGAACATTCTGATAATAATCCATAAAACAAATCGAAAATAATTTTGGTTATTAATTTTTTTCTTAATTTTCAAAGAGAGGGCAAATAATTCCCATTACAGTATGTAAAAAAATTGTTCGAGACCAACAAGGGAAATTTCTCTAGATTAAAACCTATAATTGACAGGAGAATTACTTTCAATCCAGAGAAAATTGGAGCTTTTGGTCTCGAACAATTTTTTCACATACTGTATGTTCAAAAACAATAAGAATTATTTATCTATTATTAAATAATTCACCATTAATAATAGTCCATTATGTCGATTTTTATATTCGATTAAAAAAAATCTGAGAAATATTTCCAAATTAAAATAAATCGAAATGTTAAGTTAAAATTTAAAACATTTTATATTTTTATATTTATTAACCGTTCAAAGTAAACCGCTTGACATTTTGGTCCAGATTGTGAGTTTAAATAATATAGAATCTATTACGGTAATTTCTGGGGCTTTTATGCGACTTTTTCATCCAACATTTTTATATAATTCGGCTTTTGAAAACGACTCACCTGATTGAATTCTTAGAGAGCTCAAACTGAGCACAAATTGTTTTCAATTTTTTTGACAAAAACAGATAATTAAACAATTTTAGTAATCTTGAAAAATTATCAAAAATGGTCCGATTTGGCACAATTTTTGAATTATCCACTACATATTTGTGCTCAGTTTGAGCTCTTTAAGAACTAAATTGGATGAGTAGTTTTCAAAAGCTTAATTGTATAACAATTGTGGCTGAAACAGTGGCATAAAAGCCGAAGCAAGTGCCGTTAAAGATAAAGCTAATTTATTTTTAGCTGAATTTCTCCGATACAACATATAGGAATCGAACCGGGAACATACCGATACGACCATGAAAACGGTATTACCGTTTTTAAAGATTTTTATGGCTATTATATAACGGGTACATTAAGATCTCATTTGGTAACTTAGGAATATTATATAATAACCGTTTACGATCAAAAGTACAACAAAATATAAGAATTACATTTTCTGAACACAGATTAAAGGCTGTACCTACTCAACCTTTTTTAAGGGGTGCCATAAGTCCTGCAGATTGGTACATTTTTTCAGAACGATAAAAAAAGGTGAAAATTTATTTTTTTATTTTTAATCTTCAATAAAAGTGTCCATTCTTGCAAACGTTTATATTTTCAATTTCTTAACATAACTGACTATCTGTGAAAATACTAAAAACCACTTTTTATTGAAATTCCATTTCCATCTTAACCCGACCATAGAATTTCTTTTGAAGAAGATATTAATGAACTTCAGAGTTTTTCGGGTGCAATGCGCTAAAAAGTCTTGTTTTTTATGTTGCTAATTAAAAAAGTCAAAAATGGCAAAAAGTAGAGAAAAACAACTTTTTTTGAGATAAAAATTGACCTTCAATTACGTTTTGATATTAAAAAATGTTATTACTTTCTAAAGAAATGACGCCTAT
>SCLH01000180.1:64003-75707 GCA_004367855.1 Oikopleura vanhoeffeni
GCGTCAGTGTGTGTTTTTTCGACACAATTCTAGGTCAAAGAAGACGAACCATTTTACATTTCATAAATTTGATGACGAAAATTAGGGATTATTTCAGTTAGTTAAAGTAAGTAGTAAATTTATAAAAATAAATCATATTATCTTATTAATTTTTGTTATTATACAATTTTTGATACTGATATAATTTTTCTTATTATCAATATTCAAAATTCCACTCAAATTATCTTCGCTACTCGAAACTAAAGTTTTTCATCAAATTATCGATTTTGTAAACAAAACCTCGTTTTTTGTGTCACCTAAAATGTCTTCATACCAGTTTTTGTGTCTACGCCACTTAAAACTCACGCGGTAAGTTTGATCAATTTGATAATAAGTAGCAAATTTTTACATAACATTTCAACGATGTATCTCCAAGGCTGGTATATTTTTCTCTCTGATGTTTTTCTTGGAAACAATTTTCAAATATGTTTCTAACCCCTGGAAGCACACAGCCTTTTGAAATGCTCAAGCCACTTTAATTTAACAAAAAAAGGCCAAAAAAATGTTTGCAGACACTTTTAGCGAATAACATTTTAAAAATCAATGATTTTAATTGAAAAATTAGACTTAATTTTTCTCGATTGTTCAAATGTTATGACGAGTTAATTGAAAGGCAATTTTTCGCCAGAGAGATTGAGGCTAAGTCTCACTTCTAATATCAAGGTACAATGATTTTTGACTTCAACATGGAATTCACAGTTTGAATTAGCCAGTTTTTAGGAATATCTTCTGTTTCATTGTGCGGAAAAGCAGTCATATTCTACAGACATAGAAATAAATTCTAGGTCCAAATTTTTTTTAAGTAGTTTAATTCCCAGAATTATTATTCTAAAACTTGATCATGAACAAATTAAATGTTTATCTAGTATAAGTTTTCTGTGGAAAGCCTCCTAGAATGCTCTGGTGCCTCCTCATAACTTGTTTTCTATGCTTTCAAGGGTTAAACGTAGTAAATTTTTCTCACGTGTACAAGAAACTATTATCCAAGTTAGGAACAAATAGTTAGCATTATTATGTGATCAATTCACTTAAAAAATTATTTCTGGAAAATTAGATAGTGTCACGTATTTATGATGCGTCAAAAACACATGATACTTACTCAGTTTCCAATCAGTGTGCATTAGCTTCGGCTCTTACTTTTGACATTTATAGCAGTAGAGAGCAATCTTTAAAACAATAATATGTTTTTCATGGACTCGGGGATCGTAATCGCTATCAGTTAACTGATATTAAAAACCAAACCTTTCTGCGCACCATCGTTTTGAAACTTATTTTTGAGAAATAATTAAATTTTTTCATGATATGGTTGCTTTGAAAATATGACCTTTTCTATAATAGAATTAATTCTTTATAAATTAAATTGAAAAAAAGAATAGTCGTCCACTTTAAAAATATACGACACAAGAATATAAGATTCAAAAAATTAAATTTCCGGTTATTCTGACACGTAAAAAACGATTTTTACGTTTTTTCCGGTTTTTATATCGTAAGAACCGCATTTAATATGTGGCTAAATATCAATACAATTTTTATAAATTAAGTTTTTCATGAACTCAACTCGAAATTGACTCTAAACTTGGTATAAATATCGGTAATAAATTTACTTCTGAAGATAAAGTTTTTCAAACGACGTTGAAGATATGCTTCAAATAAAAACGCATAAAAATTTTATTTTAAAATAATACCGGAACACAGAAGTTGAAAATTATTTTATCTTTTTTCGAAATTTTCAGAAGATTTTTTTAAGCACATCAAATTTTCAGGACGATCAGAGCAAAATTTCGGTGCACCATTTTCAAAATCGACTAAAATATTGTAAGGTTTCATAATAGCTGAAAATGGGGGAAATACAAGCTGTGTCTCGAACCACAGGCGCTATCACCATGATTCTAGCGTGTTAACCAAATACACTACGGCATGCCACGGCATTTCCCGGCATTTCGAGTTGGAAATTTACTATGTGTGTTGAGAAAGGAATTTATAAAGGAGTAAATTTATCTGAGAGTCAAAAAAAGGATTGAAAATTAGTTCTCCCATAATGATAATTTGTAGGTTTCTGTGTTTCAAATGCACCGATGTAAGTAAATTTATAATAAAATGACATTATACAATGATAGTGAGTGTAGAATTTTTACATAACATTATATTTTTAAGGCATATATATACAAGACTTATATATAAGACTTATAAGTTTTATATATTCCTGGAAAATAGAATGTTATGTAAAAATTCTATACTCACTATCATTATATAATGTCATTTATGGTAATAATTATGGCAATCATTATAATGGTAATAACTATCATAATAATTTTATTAGTAATAATATTCATATGATAGTTATTACCATTAACGTATGATAAAGCCCATTTTAATGAAACTAGTGTACCAGAATTGTATATCATAGTACATTTTTTAAAAGTACTTTCAGTGGTTAACTGTTATTACATAATAGTTTTAGGGTACCAATTTGGTACTCCAAAATAAATTATAAATAAACCTGTTATATAATATTTATTATATTTTATTAAACTACGTTTCGCGTTAGCATCTTTATAAAATGTTATATAATAACCCTAAAAACATGGATATGCGGTATAAATCAAATATCATATACGGTGTATAAATTACCGTATATTATACCTGGGAGCTCTATCTGCAAAGATTAAAACTTCAGATGGTTTATTGACTGAAATTTTTTGAACAAACTGATGCATTTATTTTTTAGCTTTTCATTATCGCATAATAAGCCCGAAAATTTAAAATGCCATTTCACAAAATAAAAAACCATCAAAAAGTTTTGCTGGGTATAAATTTTCATGTGTTTATAATCTTGTTTAGTTTAAAAATTATTTAACTTCCTGCATTTGACCCAAATATGGATCAGGGCCTTCGACTGAGAGTTTGTGACTGTTTGAATAATACGAAATTCGAGCAGATGATTGGGTGGTCGCTTAAATTAAATTCGATTCCATTGGCTTATTCTGACATTCAGGTTGTTGATTGGCTGCAGGTATCCCTCATTTTTTTAATACTTCACATTGTCACGATCTGTNAAAGGATATAATTAAACGCAGTCGTAACTTGTTATTTTTTATTCTACGCGATGATCGTAATTGTTTCTTTTTGGAAACTTGCAGGTGCTTGCTCTGAATGTACAAAGGTTTTAAGATACTGACCAAATTTGGAATTTAATCTGATATCAAAAATAAGTTCAAAATAAGCTGGTTATTTATATATTTCATAATATTCGTTACCTATAATTAAGAACCAGTGTTCCGGAATAGTGATTTAGAGACCTGGACGATTTTTAATGGGCGTTATGTGAATTTTAAGGTGGTAGCAGTCGCAAAACTAACTTTTAAAATTTTTCTTAAAATTTGACTGTAGATCATTTATGTCATAAAATGACTTCGGCGGAGTTGCCGCAGCTTAGAACACGCTTGTAGCCCTGGTCTCTTATTTTAAGAAAGTCGATTTTTCACCAATCCTAAAAAATTTAAAATTCTGTACCCAATGTACTTTTCCATACCTATCAAAGTTTTAAAATGAACGAAAACTGATAATACCCTACCACACCTAGAAAATAATTTCAGCGGCGAATTAAAACTTAAACTCTTTTTTCAATTTAAAGTGACCGAGCTTAATTTTTCATCAACTCAACAAGATCAATTTACACTTTTCGGCTCCAATTTTTCTAAAAGATAATCTCAAATAATTTCGAAAAATCATTTTTTATTGTATCGCTTTAAAGGTTGATTATTGTTGACCGTATAACCAATCATGTTTTAAGAAATGTAAAAGTGTGGCACGCCATGGCGTCGGAAGCAGAGGTCGGCACAATTGGATCGGATCGGGATCGGATGGAACCCGCGATCAATGACTACGGAAATCGACTTTCATGAAAACCGATCCAATTCCGATCCGATCCCGATCCAAATTTTTTTTGACCCAACCGATCCGATCCCGATCAGATCCAAAAAAAAATTGAGGCGACCGATCCGATCCAAATCCGATCCAAATCCGATCCAAATCCGATCCAAATCCGATCCAAATCCGATCCAAATCCGATCCAAATCCGATCCAAATCCGATCCAAATCCGATTCAAATCCGATCCAAATCNGAATGTTCCAGTACTCCTATTTTTTCTGAGTCGAATCGACCGGTGACGCCCTACTCTCAACCACCCGGTAAACCGGTTACAAAACCGGAAATTTTGTCAATCACTGTGGTTATTTTAATTTTGACAAATTTCAAAACAAGATTCTAAAACTCTAGAAATCTTAAAAAAACATTTTTACTACACTAATTCTGATATCTTAAAGCCATGACAGGTTCAAATTGAGGCCGGATGATAGTTATAGTTCTAAACGAAACTTTAAACTACCTTAACTCCCACAGTCTTTTTATGGTCACGCGTGACCATGACCCCTTTAATCGCCATTTAGAATCCTTAATCATTGATGAATGTAGCATTTACAAAGTGATCGATCAACTTTTTAAATAATTTACGTTTGTGCGTTTTTTTTGTGGAAATTTTTACTGTATTACAGTACTTATTTTTTGCCAAAAAAATTTAAATCATCAAAAAAAGACCTTGAGCAGGATCAGAAAAAAATTCTAAGACTTTTTTTCCATTACATCATAGCCCGAAAATGATCACGTGACTGTATATTCAAGGAATAAGGTTGGCAAAAATAGTACTATTTTTTTTTCAAAAATTAATTAACCCCCACCTGCACGAGCGTGTTTCAGAACAAAACACAGAGACCAAAAATATTTTGGGAAGTGTCATTTTGACCGGCGGAATATCGGAACAGACCCCCGATAGTTCCCCTTATTTAATTTCAAGAATTTTGGTGAGTTCTAGAAATTTCTCATCAGACCGAAATGCACTATTTGGATTGCAATTTTTTGTTTAATGCAGTTAAAACAGTACTGGACAAGATAATGATCTACAAATAAACTTACTAGAGTGACTTTTGGAGGGAAAACTTGGCATTATTAATTTTGACATCGCGCCACCTGTGGTGAAAGAAGCTATTACGCTATATTTGAGAATTGCTATATTTTGATCACGTGACGACCAAAAATTTTTCGTGATTTTTTTTCCATTTTCCCATATATTATTAACCTTCAAGAAATTTCGGAACAACCCACCCTTTATTTTTATTAGTCGATATTAATGATGACCAATCTAACTATGTGTGTGTTCTGAAACACTCTCGTGCAGGTGGGGGGGGGGTAGGGCATCTGCAGTGGTGGTTAATCAATTTTTGAAAACAGTGAAGTGGTTCTTAAGAAGTTTTTAAGACTTTTTTCTCTATTACACAAAGTCCAAAAACGATCACGTGATCTTTAAATCAAGAAATAACGTTTTGGGTCAAGTACATAAATAGTAGTCAAATTAGCCGAAAATATTTGTGGCTTAAACACCTAATTTAAGAGTTTTGAACATGATGGTATCTTCCAAAAGGTCACGTGATCTTATTTTTCAAGAAATAAGAATAAATATATGACATATTTCAGACCTTATTTTGAATTATTTTGTCACGTGATTTTATTTGGACTGTCCGTGATAAGAAAAAAGTCTTGAAAATGTTTGAAGTTGACCTGGAATTTTTTTGGCGTAATTGAGTACTTTTTCAAAATACCGTATTATTGTTTACCGTATATCAAATTACCGTGAATTTCAAAGTTCATCGTAGAGACTCGTAAGTACCCTCAAACGAATCGAAGAGTCGACCTTTTGATAGAAATATTAGCAACTATGGGTCATTATGTACTGAAAGTCGCCAGAGAGCAACAATCTCCTTGTGAAATCTCAAAATTTGACTATTTTTTGCTCTCTTGTAACCGTTTAGTATAATTCAGCCATAGTTGCTAATATTTTGATTACAAAATCGACCTCTTCGATTCTTTTGAGGGTACTTACAATTCTACGATGAACTTGAAATTGGCCTTGAACTTTGTCAGTAAAATGGTTCTTTTTTATTTTTAAGGAGCTGATTTTGTAAAAATTTTAATAAAAACATACCATTTTGCAGTTTAGCACCCAAATTGGTGACGGTTTAATACTGCAATTTGAAAATGTCAAATTTAGCCTTAATGCGTATCAATTATGCCCTTAATTGTGTGAATAGTGCTAAAAAGAGATTTTTATATTTTCTTATCGCATTTGATGCCTTTAAATTACTTTTTTTTTACATTTTGTTTAGATACGATTGTAGCAAATTATCAGAATTACCATATATTAATTGAAAAATATAGTTGATAATGAAACGAAGTTATACGCTTGATTAAACACCATGGTCACGCGTACCATGAAAGGATTGTGAGTCCGGAAGTTGTTTCGGATTGTAGGAGTTAAATATTGAAGGTAGTATACATCAGGCTCATTCTTTCTCACTGCTACAAAGTCATTATAATAATGCAATACACACAAAAAAAAGTTGTCGTCATAAAATTTTCGGGAACGTATTCTTGTACCCAAATGGCCAATCATCTTTTTTGTCATCAGTATATCGAGATCCTGCTAGTGTGATTTATCTGAGCGTCATCACTTTGAGCCAGTGTCCAAATCATAATACCGATTGTCGACTCAATTCAAGAATCCGCGATTTGATTGGCCACTTATCAAATGATGACGCTCAAGATAAAAATCACACTAGGCAGATCTCATATATTTGCCTTGTGGGTACAAGAAATGGTTTACATACTCTTGTACCCATTGGTCTGAATCCAAAATTATTATTTAGACCAATTTAGGTACAAGAAAATGATTACATACTCTTGTACCCAATTGGTTTGAACGAAAAATGTTTTCTGAAAAGTGCATCGTCCATGATTATGCGTCAATAGGGCGTTTTAGGATTTCACCGACTGCACTGGAGCACAGTGATAGGCATAACTTATGCGGCATAAGTAGGGTCAGTACGGGAGACTTACCTGCAAAACTAAACTCACAGTACGGATTATTTGAGTTAATGGGTTAAACTTTCTCAAGAATGATCCCGACCATGAAAAACAATTTTGGAGCCACCAAGTGGTCACAATTTGAGTATGAAAACAACCTTTCGGGCTTTGAAACGCGCTATAAAGATTAATTTTTTGTTGTTATCTTACGAGTCGCGTACAAAAATCAAAGAATCCGTACTTATTGAGCATTCCGTAGATATCTTTTCGTCAGGTATGTTGAACGGAATTTATCAATAATTAGCGGTAGATTTTAACCTAATATTATTATTAAACAGTACTGATTCATACTACTGAGGGGTTGGAAATTCCTCAACAACCCTTATGACGCATAATCATGACGATGCACTTTTTAGAAACATTTTTCGTTCAGACAATTTAGGTACAAGAGTATGTAAACCATTTTCTTGTACCCAAATTGGTCTAAATAAATAATTTGCGTTCAGACCAATTTGGGTACAAGATATGTAAACCATGTTACCCATTTGGGTACAAGAGACACCGACTCAAATTTTCAGCACCGTGAATTATTATGTCAGTTACTCAAAAACTCAGAGAGGAGATAGGCTTTGAAATTTGAGACGACTCGTTTTTCTAGCGCCGTTTCCGGTTGCTCTGAGAATTTTTCAGAAATATTTGTCAACATTTATCGGCGGCTTATCGTCCGAAAAGCTCCTTTTCGACAAAAATGGGAATTTCTATACATGTTTCTATACTGTAATTTATTTAACTGGTAACCTGAGGTTACTAACCTCCATTTTAAACAAACAGCAATTTTTACTGTCCGTTGAAACGCACTCTTCTGTAACAAAATGGTCTGAAATCCATCTAATGTTATTCACCTTTCAACATCAGCTACCAGTTTTCTCTTTTTCGATTGATTTTCAAAATCACCCATTTTCAAGTTCAACTATTTTCAAAATAGAATGTGAATTTATTTATAAAATTCAAGTTCTGGCCTTAATGTTCTGCTCGACTCGTGTGTCAAAATATCCGCTACTTTCATTGGGTATCTGGAGCATGTAAATTAATTCAAGAAAATAAACCAATTTATTTAGGAACTTGGCTGTCCGCACTGCGGACTCCGCAGTCGAGCAAATTTTGAAGATCGACGTTTTCAGATAATACATTTCACTTGAAATTTTACGCTGATGACGAAAATGAATTTTTATTTTAGAAAATATATTTATAAAATTTGAATTATGATCGCTTCAAATTTAGACTATTAGTCTCGTTAACCCCACCTGCACGGCTGTGTTTCAAATCTCAGAGACCAAAAATAATTTGGGGAAGTATCATTTTGGCCAGCGGAATATCGGAACAGACCCCCGAAAGTTCCCCTTATTTTTAATTTCAAGAATTTTGGTGAGTTTCAGAAATTGCTCATAAGGCCGGAAATGCATTATTTGGATGTAATTTTTTGTTTTATGCAGTTAAAACAGCACTGGAACCAGATAATAATCAACAAATGTACTGATCAGGGTTACTTTCGGAGAGGAATATTTTGACATTATTTGTTTTGAGATCCGACACCACCTGGTGGTGTTAATAACACTGTTTTGAATCTCGACACTGGGACTAGATAAGATTCTAAAAATACACTTACAGGGGTAATTTTTCGAGAGAAACATTTCAGCATCATCGGATTAGACACCCGACACCACATGGTGGTGTAAACAGAAAAATAAGTTCGTCTATCTCACCGGTTGTCAACCGGTTATTTTACATTATAATACAATTTATCTCCTTAATTTGACTTGGTTAACTGATATGGGAAATCTGAGACTAAGTCTTTTTCCGAGTGGCAAAAACAAATAAGATTGGATCCCAAAATTAAAAATATTCTGGAATTTCATCCGAAGTTTTGAGCACCATAAAAATTTAACTCAATTTCTGAAAACGTATTTTTCGAAATTAGCCATTTTTGAGGAAACATACTCATCGTGTGATCTGAAACACAGGCGTGCAGGTGGGTAATATAACATCGCGTGCAGGTGGGGGTTAAATGGGAATCTCAAAGTTTGAGATAGAAATAAAGACAAAATAGAAGTGTCCCTAGATTGAGGATCTCATTGCTCGAAATTTTAATCAATCAGAATTCAGATTTAATAAAAATATTTTCAGAAATTTTTAGTTCATGAGACTAAAACTAAGTAACTTTTTAATTGTGAATGAAGATATCTAAAAAGGGCATCACTAGGCATTTACTTTCGCGTTCGTGGTTGAACTTATTTTCGAAGCTCTAATTGGTCAAAGAAGTTAAATCCGGTGCTCTCGAACGCGAGAAAAAGTTTAAGTGGTTAAATTAAAGCAAACGTTATTTTCTAACTTCATGTTGAATAAAATACTTATTAAACGATTGAAAAGACGCGGAAATTTCGATTTTTTTTTAATTTGGTCGGTAGTACACTTTGTTATCACTCCAAATCAATTTCGAGCATTTTCAATGCCTCAAAGGCCTAATAAAACCAGCGACCACTACCTTAGCTTTCTACTATGAATTATAGTCTATAGAATCTGATTTGGAGGAAATAAACCCTTGACTACAAAAAAGTTTTTGACCGTAATGAAATTTTCACTCTTTTAAAATTTCTTAGGTTTAAACTTCAAAGACCCAAAATTGTGTTTGTGAACACTCTAAATTTCAAAGAAAATGTAAGTCAAAAATTGATTGAGACTAGAAATCCGGACGAGATCGGGATCGAAAATTCATCTGGATTGAGCAATACTTGATTAACCTACAGTTTCTGGTGAGTTGTCCATATTATCTACAGTAAATTTGCCATGTAGATTTGCTACATGTATATTTGCCATATCATTCCTATGCATCAATTTTTTTCCTGTCCCATGAAAATACTCTGCAAAATCTCGATAAAAGCTTCTTTTTTCCATTATTTTGTTTTTAATTTAAGTTAACATTTCCTGTCGATTAATAAGTAATACTTAATTAGTTCGATGACGAAAAATAATATTATTCGTATACATCATTCGTATAATTTATGCTATAACTTTCAGTCGATAACAGAAGACATTGAGTAATCTTAAAAGATATCAAGGGGGTAGCAGCGATGTGGCAGATTGGTACATTTTTCGGAGTGATTTATGAAAGAAAAAAAATTAAAATATTTTTTTTTATTTTTATCTTCAATAAAAGTGTTCATTCTTGCAAACTTTTATATTTTTAATTTCTCAACATAACTNATAATATAAAAATTTTCACATTTTTTTTTCTTTCAAAAATTTCTCCGAAAAAATGTACCAATCTGTCACATCGCTGCTACCCCCTTAAAGGACAAGTAAAGTTAAAAACCAGATTGTAATTAATTAGAAGTTACTTAACTCATATATGTACTTTCACATTTTTTTTCTTTCATAAATCACTCCAAAAAAATGTGAAATTTTTTTTGTTTTATTTCTGAACTTCAATAAAAGTGTTCATTCTTGCAAACGTTTATATCTTTAATTTCTCAACATTCTTAAGTAACTGTAAAAATATCAAAACCACTTTCCATTATAACTCCATTTCCAACTTGACCCGATGTGAGATTTATTTTTGAAGACGATATTTATAGGAGAAATTTCCTTAATATGAAAATTTTTCTTCCATGAAAAAAAGAGAAAAACAGCTTTTAAGAAAATAATAATTGACCTTCAATTGCGTTTAAATATTAAAAAAACTCCTGACTTTGAAAATAAAACTAGCCTTGGACACAAAAAATTTAATTGAGATTTTTTGAAAAAATAAATTTTTTATAAATTGCATGCCAAATGGCACAAACCGGTGTCACAAGCAAGTGTTGTAAATTTCATCAGTAGTTCAGAAACAATATTCAATTGACCTCTCCATCGGTTGAAATACGGAAATCAAATAGATACTAGAAAATTTGGACTTAATTTACGAAAATTTTTCATAATATTTTCAGAAATAGTTGACAAAAAATGACAAATGAACATGTTATGATTTTTTAAACAGCATTCAGAAAATATGTAAACATGCATGAAAAAAGTTAAAGTGGCTATTTTATTGTATTTATTAACAGATTTTTTTGTTTTTATCAACAGAAGAAAAAAATAAAATTTTGGGTGAAAAATGCGTGACATATTAATAATCTTTTGAATTTTTTTGAAAATTATACGAATTCAAAAATAAAAGTCTGAACTTTAATCTTTCCTTAAATCTATAAAGAAATATTTTAATGAGCTGATACATATTTATTCTGGTTTAGCTAACGATAATAAGCACAAAAAATAAACCAACTAATTATTTTCGTAAGTTAAATTGACGTAAGTCTGCCACATCGCTGCTACCTCCTTAACGACTCTTGACAATAAATGAGTAGATCATTTACAAACTTATCGATCAACTTTGAAAATAATTAGCGTTTGTGCGTTTTTTCCGAAATTTTACTGTATTATAATTCGCATTTTTCGCAAAATAAAATAAAGCACTAAAAAATGACTTTGAGCCAAAGTTTTAAATAATCCCTAGACTTTTCCCATTACAGCAAGCCGTCAAAAAAACCACGTGACCGTAAAATCAAGAAAACTTTGCCAAAAAATTTCTTTGTTCACGAAAAGTACTCAAATAACCTTGAAAATGTTTTTACATAATATAATGTTATTAACATTTACAAAGTATCAATTCTCTCCAGCAGCGAAAACCTCGCGAAGATTATATTAAAATTAATT
>SCLH01000180.1:99221-118508 GCA_004367855.1 Oikopleura vanhoeffeni
TTAACTTCATCTTTTTAAAAATACTTAAGAAAAAATCGAAAAAAATGCGAAAATTTCGAAAAATTTTCTTATAATTTCAAAAACTTCCTAAAATGTTCTAATTTGACCAAAAATAAACTCTTTCTCTACTAATTAATTTAATCGAATTTAGCTGAGATTTCGGGGATTTTGAGTAATGTAGGGGAAAAATTGCAATTAAAACTAAAAAAATTTCAGAAATCGCTGATTGGCCGAGCTTACATCATTTATTAAAATTTCGATTAGCTGTAAGCCAACTTTTTGATCAGTGAAATGTCAGCTTCAATTTGGTGGAACTTTTGTTCCGACCAGACGAACTTTTTTTTCAAACTTTTCATTTCCGGTTTACTTAAAGTCATATTTCTAGAATTCTAGAGTGAAATTCAAAAATCCGAGACAAACATATTGACGACACTATATTTATCTACCTGAGTCGAAAAAACAGTCTTATTCTGAACATCCGTCTAGGAGTAGTATCACTTTGAAGACGAAAAATTGTAAAAATCGGCGTTCATAAGTGATTCTAGAAAATTCAAGAGCGAAATTCAAAAAAATGAAAGAAACATATAAGTGACCTCACTCTTTCCGTACTCTGTGTAAATTTTCAGACGCTTTGTATTTGGGGTCTAAAAGAACATAGATTTTTAAAAAACTAGTGCTCTAGAATTAGACTCACCACCTGGTGATGGCGCGCTGTGATTGTAACAAGGGTTGCTTTGGATGTCGTTATCGTTAGCACGAGCTAGAGTGCGTGCGCAGAGCGTAGTATCCTGAAAGGTACCAGATTACGACACCTACCCCCTTAAATTTTCTAAATGAGATAAAATTCAAATCTGTGTTTTTAATTATAACTTTTGAATAACACTGAAAATTCTCGGCAAAATGCTTCCGATGCTTTTTGGTTTTTAATTCAGTTCAATCGTTTAAAAGTTCAAATTTCCTCGGTCGGAATCCTATCTAATTTTCAGTCGTATTAATCTCAGGTCACTAAAGAGTATAAAGCTGGTTCAGCAAAGTTTCAGTTTTGTCTTTGGCAATTGGCCATGAATATTCTTCCCAGAATATAGTATACCGTAAAAAATCACTTTCGATTAAATTAAGATGAAAGCTTAAAATGAATCAATTGCTTAGATAAGCAAAGCGTTTATCTAATAAAGAAAATTTAACGTTTCGGAATCATTGAAGTATACTAAAGTCTCAACGACTTAATTTATTCAAAATACGAAATTGAACAAAAGCCTTTGATAATTGCTCTATCGTGATAAAGTAAAAAATTAACATATCTCGAGACTCAGACGTGATCGAAATATAATTTCAGCTGCATTCTAAATTTTGTTAACTGTTTGCTCACGATAATTTAAAATTTGATTTTCGACATGATAGTTTTTTCGAAATTTGCAGAATAAACAAATTTTTCCTATGTATTTTTTCCAAATTATTGCCTGGTTTGCGTGATCTAGACATGAGATCTTGCTAATTTTGAATTTATTTCCTAATTTGGAAAGCCAACGAAACACGAAATTTTCATTTTTAATCCGAAAAGGTTTTTGGGGTTTTTTTGAAAGCACATTTTTCACAATTTGACGGTATCTAAACTTTGAGCGTGTGTAACAGCCAGGCTGTTACAGCCTAACTAAAATAAATATTATAAAAATAGCTCGTGCATTTTGGCTGAGTACACAGTGAACTGTACACTTTCCAAAAAGTGCTTTTGTTAAGAAAAAATCTGATGTCGGTGAATAGGATGCATTGTTTAGAGCAACCATGTGCTAAAACACCTATTTATTTTGAGAATTTCGTTTAATTTAATGAATAATTAAAATCAGCTCCCAAAGTTGTACAGCAAAAAATTTAAGTTAATTCTCAAAAAACAGGAAATTCTTTTATCCATGAACTAGATGTAGGTATTTCAAAAATAAATTTTTGGGACAGTGCGGTCATAACAAACCTTTAACGAAGAGCTTTAGTTAGCTCAGAGCAAACGTTTAAAATCAGTGAAACACGTCGGATACCCCCTTAACTCTGAGGAATGCCGTATTTCAATTTCTGATAGAAACGTCATAATTTTATTGAACAAAGAGCACAAATAATGTGTATCCGTAAACCTCTAAAGTGTGAATGTAGTACGTTTCAAAATAGTACGCTCCTCCGAAAATTGTTTTTTCACTAGACAGCGAGAAAGCGATAAATTTAAGAGATACTTATCTCATCTTAAAAATTTTACAGATCTGGATATGGGCGCTAGATGAAAATTTTTTTACGGAGTATATATTCCCTTCGATATAAAATCATAGTTATGTTTCACGAATTAATGTTTGAATTGAACTTTTCAAATTCGTCAAATTTTGAGATATTTTTGGACAAAGTTCCGAAAATTATAAAAAAATTTTCCTTATTTTCTGTCAAATTTTTTTTCAATTTTTTGTTTCAAATCCACGAGAAAACCTCTACAAAATGGCCACTTTAACTTTTTGAGTAGATGACCACATATTTTTTATATGCTCTTTGAAAAATCATATGACATTTTTTTGGAATTTTTGGTAAAAAATATTTGGATATATTTTGAAAGTTTTCCTTATTTGTTGTTCAAAAATTTTCAAACTAATTTTTTAGAAATCACCGGCTAAAAATATTGGGAATACCACCGTTTATTTATTTAAATGTGTCCTCGTTTTGTTTCTTCGCTCTTGTTCATACTCTTTATCAAAAATTTTGCAACGGAACTACGGTTTCTATTGGCTTCAGCCCTCGTCAATCAAAAATAAATAATTTTTATTTCACTTGAACTTGCCAAATTGTTAAGACGGCCTGTCCACCGAATTCAATTTTTTTCATTCATTTCATTAAATTTTTCGATGTGCCAAAATTTCATTTTTTTGGTTACTAATTAATAAAAATAGAAAAAAATATTTTAACTCAATATTGACACTTTCAAATGTGCAGTTTTTTTATTGTGTTTCTAAAAGACGATTCACAAACTAAAAGTCATTGATCGGAACAAAATCAGATTAAACAAAGTGAGCTTAAAAGTAAAGCATTTCATTTGAAACCCATTTTATTTGATAATTCGTAAGTGGTAAAAAGTTTACCGTCAAGAGAACGAAAATTGAAAAAAGTGCAAATCTGTCAAGTAGCACCGGCCCCCTTAATAAAGATTTGTATTTCATGTTTAATTTAATTCATGTCTTATCAGGCAAATAGTAAGAATTTTGATCGCTAGCTTGATCGATGATATAAGGTAGAAAACAATAACAACAAAAAACCATCTCGTTGACGTTTTTTTCTGAGATTATTAATACTCTAAAATGATTTCTGTAAAACACGTTTTATGATACCGATACGTTCCAGAAAATTTTGTCGTTAACCCCTGGAATCAAACAAAAAAAAATTCGCCAAGGCACCAGAGCCGATATTTCGGCTCTACTTTCGACGTTGTTTACAGAAAACTTAAGGTAGTTGAAGCTTCAATTATTGCATCAATTATTTCAATTATTGCATCAATTATTTCAAATTCTAAATTTTTTATTTTAAGTTCTAGAAAATCTAGTTGGAAAACCAATGTGTAATATATCACGTCATACGTGCTCATCGTAGTCACCACAAATTTTATTTTTATGATTACCAACGCACAAGTATCTGCCCTACGTCACACTTGAATCCAATTAGATCTATATATCATCAATCAAAAGTTATTTTTAAAAAAAGTAAAAAAATGATGAAAAAATCACAAATTTCAATGAAAAATGTTTTATTTTCCAAATAAAAGCAGATCAATACCCTTTTTATTATAATTTTTTATAGTAATCAAGTGACAGTTTTGACAATTTTTGGGTGACAAAATTAATATTCATAATTAATAATTTTTTCCATGGATTACTCAAATTGGAAATTTTGAAATTTCACTAGAAAAAAAACTATTTGTCCCAACTTGGGACTCCCAAGATACAAATAAATTTTACTGTTAAGTCTTTTGTATGCAAAAAACACTTTCCTGAAAACTGGCTAATCTCACTTTTGTGTTTGATGTCTAGTTTCGAATTAATTTTTCCGGAAGTAAAACTTCGGCAAAAAATCGAAAAAATCAACTCCACGTTATATTCGAACCAAATATCGCAAGAAAAAATGAGTATTTTTTTCGGAATCACCGCAAAATTCTTTATAATGGATTCGGAAGAAACCATTATGTGACAATTTTTGTCCTTTTAACCCTTGGAGGCTCCTGCGCAACTTAAGTGGTGCGACTTTGAGAGCTTATAACGGGAAAAGTGAAAATGCTAATTGTACTCTAGTCTTTTTTTATAAAAAGACATAACATTTATTTATTTACGGTTCACTTTATTTAAGCATCTTCAGGATTAACTTATTTTAAGTTGAAATAATTTAATAATAAATTCGCACAATACAAGAATTCAAACAAAATTTTTTTAACTCTAAGTTTGCATATTGAGTGCTAGTTTTGTACTCTAGTTGTACTCTAGTCCTCGAGATTAAGGATAGGCTTAAACTTTAATAGTATGTGATTGACATTTTGACTTTATTAACCCTACAGAAAAGTGACATTTACAAATTGTGCTTCAACCTACGCAATTTTTTTGTGAGGAAATGGGAGACGTCAGAACAAAAATTAATAATCGAAAAGATTAAAAATTGAATTTTCTAAAAAGTGACTTCCTCAGAAACAACCTGCAATTTTCGGTCTTTAATCTACAGGTGTTTTCCGAGAAAAAAACTTAACCTACGCAATTAATCGAAATCACTTTCAAAGAAATAAAAGTTTACTCAGAGCAGTCAAGACAAAAATAGAAAATACAGCAGTTTCCAAAAATTTGTCCTATAAAGTTTTCCTATGAAGGCTATCATTTAGAAGCAACCTGTCATTTCTGATATTTAATCTACAGGTGTTTTTGAAATTAGTCCGGAGCCTCCAAGGGTGAAAAAGGTTTTAGGTAGGCTTGAGCCGATTTGTCGACTGTATGATTCCAAGAGTTAAAGTTAATATTATTGATTTTTTTGAAAGTTCAACGATTGTCTAAAACTAATTTGAAAGTTCGAAAATATTATTGAGATTGAAATCAAAATTCAGCACTTTCACAATTTTTGAAATCACTTATTCTTAAAATTACCAATTCGAATAGAAAAATTCTATTTAATATGATATTATATTATAAATATAGTTGAAACGCAAAAAAATAATTTGGAATGACTGAAAAAATAGCGCCTCAGCTGTCAGCCAATTTTTTTGTGACACTTTGATCAAACTAAAAAAAATGTTAAAATTTTCAATATAAAAAACATTTTGATATAGATTAGATTTGTCAGATAAAGTTCAAATGATATGTAATCAAAAACATAAAAGTTTAACGATCGATCTTTTTTGAAGCACCATGCGTTACGACAAAATTAAGAATAATAATCCCCGAGTGGAGAATCTGATTCAGTCAATTTTATTATTGACGAATCGCGATGAGTGTTCTATTCTATGGTTAAATTATTTTTTTCGATGATTCCTCGTCTAAACTTTTTTCTTTCATTCATTTATTTCAAAGGCATAATCAGAAATCATTTTCCGACATTATATTTTGGGTATTATTAATCGAGAAAATGTATGTAAAAAAGCACATGAGATCAAATTAACAATGCTTATT
The DNA here is from genome assembly GCA_004367855.1 of Oikopleura vanhoeffeni. Classification (NCBI taxonomy): domain Eukaryota; kingdom Metazoa; phylum Chordata; class Appendicularia; order Copelata; family Oikopleuridae; genus Oikopleura; species Oikopleura vanhoeffeni. The sequence goes on from SCLH01000180.1 coordinate 104,885, forward strand.
CTGTCCTAATTATAGCAAAAAACGTGCCAGAGAGTTAGCTCGTGGATATTCATAAAATGTTTGATTTCGAGGGATAGTTTATTGGTACTGTCTGGTTTTGCTCACAGCAAGGTAATGAATGACGTCTTTACGCCGGTAAACATATACGATTTCAAATGAAAATTTTGCCTCTTGAACGCAACAGATTGACGAAAAAAATTTGTAGATTTCAAATCAAGTTCAAGAATTGAACTTTTACAAAGAATTTTGTTATCTAAAATAATTTGAAAACGGGTTTTTTATTGTTTTTTTTTTGTATTTTTGTAAATTTTGTAGCTGATAGAACGTTTTCAGAAAAATGCAAAGTTAAGTTTTTTGGAAATTTTCTACAATCTTATTTTGATATTTTTGGAATCAGCAAAATTCGACTTGGTATACATGTAATGCAATGTGATCGTATCAGTTTGTAAAAATTCATAATCGAAAGTATTTAGGATTGGGATCTCTAGGCTTCTTGTTTCGCGTTCGTGTTTGAACTTATTTCAAAGCTTTTATTGGTCAACGTAGGTATATTTGATGCGCTCATTGGTCAAACTGAAGGCCTAGAGATCCCATTTTTTGGTATTCTACGAAAAGTTGAAAAAAAAACCGAGGAAAGAAATCCGATAAAATTTATTTTTAAACTTAACTGGTCATTTTATTATATAATGTTTTCGATCAAAATTTAGGTCTTCTTTAAAAATTCAAATTGAGGCATTGAGGTTTTACAAAATCTACCTCTGAAACCAGTTTGATCAGTCATAAATTGAGAGAAGTGAAAAACACATTTCTTTTTGATGCTTTCTGTTTGAACAGAAACAGTTAATCAGATTGTCAAGAAATTAATTAATTATGAATAATTATTTTTTTTTTCATTATCACTTTGCTTAATTTTTGTCAGCAGTTTTTTGATTATAATTTAATTTTGAATATATTAAAGTGGTTGCTCTCTGTTAAAAGTTCATTGATACCGTTTGGCCATTTTTTATGACTAATTGTTTGTGAACAAGGAAAATTAAAATGAAGACAATTTTTAACATAAAAAACTTTTAAAGGGCAAGAACTGTGGTTCAAATTTTTATACGTCGATAAAACGTGAAAATAACAGGATGAAATGAAGATCAAAAGTGCTCGCAATTAATTTAATACAAATCTCATTAACAGTTTACATTGGTAGGAAAACCGTGGGAAACTACCCGTTTGAAAATCAGATTGTTTTATGATTTCTTAACAAAATGTTGGCAATTTCTTGGATATATTAATTTTACTATCAATGTTATTTATTTTTCTTTGTGAATTTTACTTCAATTTTATCCATCTTTTGTTAATTTTGTGTTTTTTGATGTTGTAATCGTTCATATTCTCATTTCCGCCTCTCTCCGCTCTTGTACGAAGTGTACAACGTAATAAACATGCATAACACCTTCGCACATTACTCATCATTACTCATCAGTGTCCGCGCACGCAAAGTCTCAAAATATTCTCGAAAGTCTCTAAGTCGGAGGTCGTCGGAGCAAAGCGGAAGCAGAATTTCTGCGTGGTCCGCAAATGACGCACTCTGATTGGCTGGAGCGCGCCCTCTGAGCTGTGAAGGAGACCGATCTTTAAGATATAACGAGGGCGACTCACCATAAGTCTCATCAAATAGAAAAAACTATACTTTTTCAGATTAAAAAAAAATATAAATTAAATTTTTAAACAAAATGACTTACACCTACGAACAATATTTGAACCCAGACGGATTAATGGAAGATATAACTTACGAAGATATTCAAATTAACCAAGAATTAATCGAGTTAAACCTTGTTCCTGTCGAGAGTTTTGAGCCACAAATGATTAAAAAAGAACGTGCGTCCCCGTATGACCACCCAATGGAAAATAAACGCCCGGGAAAGCCTGGGCGCGCCCCGGAACGCCCCGACTCTGAATTGTCTCCGCTTGAGCTTGAACGACTCAACAGAAGACGTGACCGAAACCGTAAAGCCGCCGCAAAATGCAGGCAACGTAGAATGGATAAAATCAGCGAATTAGAGTTAAAAGTTTCTGGTCTAACTGGCGATAAACAAGAACTTCAAGCAAGAAATGACTTTTTACAAAAAGAGCTAGAAAAAGTGAAATTTCAACTAAGCCTACAAAACCAAGATAAAATCGAAGACTTCCCGGCTATCAGACAGTTAGAAAATATAAAATTTGAAAATCCAAAAAGTGCAATGATGCAGATTTTCACCCCAAATGGATCTCTTTGTTTAACGCCTAGCATGTCGGCGATGTTTACATTTCCACCGCAAATGAAACATTCGCAACATGAAGAATGTAACAATACTTTGACAATGCTCTAACCACTACAGTTACACAAAAATATACATATTTCTTGAAACTCAACCCTGTAAATTGACTCCTGATATTTTCTTACCTATTTCTTGCTTTATCTCGATTATATTGTGCTCAGATATTTATGTACCAAACACGCCTGCTAAATAGGCTATTTATGAATAAAATTTCAAAATAACACAAAAAACACTTTCGTTATCGCTCAGCACAGCAATTTTTTTACAACTTTATTTTTGAAAGAAATCTAAAAATATACATTTGAAAAAAACTATAAAATTGATTGTTTTCACTATCAACGCACAGTTTAACATTTTGAGACGCACTCAGGCCCCCTCCCAAAAATAGCTCAACGTTAGCTAAACTTTTCTGGATTTGACTCGTAAATTCCGAAGTCAATAATAGTTTCTAAAACCGGATTTAAAAAAAAAGAAATTATTGCGTGACATCATTAAAAATTTTGACTACATTTAAAAGTTTGGGAATTTCAATACAGAAATAAACAGTTTTTCTGGAATTGTTTGGCGGTTCATTAAAATTTCAAAATCAATCATTTCAAATTTTAATGAAATCGTACAAAATAAAGAGCGCTGAGACGTCTTTTAAATTAAACTTTAACTTGCATTTACGGTGGTATCGATTTCAAAATAACTATTCAAGGGTCCGAATCAAAAACATTTCAAGTTATCCGACCAGAGTCAAGACCAGTGCGTAGGTGATATATCAGTCGACTGGTCACTACCGGATCAAACTGGTTCAAATTTTAAATGGCGATATCTCTAGTTATGTTAAGGTTATGAATTTTTTTTAAGACAAATTTTTAAGAATTTTCCGACAAAAACCTTAAGGGGTCGAATTTTGTAATATGACCCCAGAAAGTCGAAATCTTTAAAATGATTCATATGGGGTGATTCAATTTTTTTTAATTAGTTTTAATATTTTCTTGATTACATCTGTTATTGAAGATTTTCTCGAAAATCGAGCTTTAAAAATGTATTTGCTGCGCTAAGCAATAAAGAAAGTGTTTTTTGATATTATTATTTTATTTATAAATAGCCTATTTAACAGGCGTGTTTGAAATGTAAGCACAATAAAATTGAGAAAAAGCAGAAAATAGGTAAAAAATATCAGGAGTAAATTCACAGGATTGAGTTTCGAGAAATATTTCTCGTTTCGTGAAACTGTAGTGGTTAAAGCATTGGCAAAGTATTGGTGCAATCTTCATGTTCTGTATTTTTCACTTGTGATGGAAAATTGAACATTTTCGAAATACTAGGGGTTAAACAAAAAGATCCATTCGGCGTAAAAATCTGCATCATTGCACTTTTTGGATTTTCAAATTTAATGTTTTCCAACTGTCTGATAGCCGGGAAATCATCAGTAGTTTCTTGGTTTTGTAGGCTCAGTTGAAATTTCACTTTTTCGAGTTCTTGATGTAAAAAATCATTTTTTGATTTAAGCTCTTTTTTATCGTCTGTTAGACCAGACACTTGTAATTCTAATTCGCTAATTTTATCCATTCTTCGTTGCCTGCATTTTGCGGCGGCTTTACGGTTTCGGTCACGTCTTCTGTTGAGTCGTTCAAGCTCAATCGGTGACAACTCACAGTCGGGTCGTTCCGGGGCGCGTCCAGGCATTCCTGGGCGTTTATTTTTCATTGGGCGGTCATACGGGGACGCACGTTCTAGTTTGATTTTTTCTGGCTCAGGACTTTGGATCGGAACAAGATTTAGCTCGATTAATTCTTGGTCAATTTCGATCTCTTCGTAAGAAATATTTTTTATTAACTCGTCAGCGTTCCAATATTGTTCATAAATATGAGTCATTTTTTTGTTAAAAAGTTAACTTTTATTTATTTTTAAATAAAAAAGTATAGTTTTTTCTATTTGATGAGACTTATGATGAGTCGCCCTCATTATATATAAAAAATAGATCTCCTCCACAGCATTGAGGGCGAGCTTCAGCGAATCAAAGTCGTTTATTTTTCGTATAAGGCAAAATTCTGCTTCCGCTTTGGTCCGAAGACTTCCGACTCTGAGACTTATCAGACTCACTATAAATTGTTTGATTTTGTCGAGGCAGGTCATGACACTTTTTTGTAATTCATAAAAATAATAAAATTGATAAGCCTTTGATTAATATGATCGTTTACAAATTTGAATAAAGGGTGTGAAAAAATATAATGTTCAAAATTATAAAGTTTTAGTTTTTATGAATTGAAACTAATTTTATCACAAATTCTCACTTAAAAATTGTAATTTACTATAAAATAATCAGGAAACTATTCAGAAAATTTTCTGAAAAGTATTTCAAAGAAATTTCGTGGTTTTTCTCCCAAATGCTTCTGTTTTTTTGAACGAAAGGCTATCGCTAGCGTTTCCACTATTAAAATCGACTTATTGTAATGGGTAGATGGTTCTGAAACTTGAAGAAAAATTAAATATTAAATTGAAAAAAAAATTTAGACGTCAAGTGATCGGAACATAGCGATTCTTTGAACTTTCAGTTGTTTATTATTTGAAAACAAATTTGGGATCGGTGGTTTTTTGGTCAACACTACTTATATCCCTTTAACACCTTTTGGGTGATTTGATAGATGTAGGCTGAAAAGAAGAGAAAGCGGCCTCATGAGTGGCTAGAAAGGGTCTCGTGAGTGTTTGGATTGGCTCCCCCAACCTACATCTTTCAAATCACCCAAAAGGTGTTAAAGGGATATGTGAAATTGACATAATATTCCTGAAAAATAGCACACTTCCGAACGATTTTATAAATCCGATAAGTAAAATTTTCTTCTTAAAAATGTGTTTCAAGTCATTTAATAAATTAATTTCGAACTTGTGCAAAAGAAGCGCGGTTCTTACACTGAACAAAACTTGAAAATATGATTTTCACTAAAAAAAAGTTATTTTAGCTTTTATTGTGATAAAACATTTTGGTACTGTGAATAAAATATTAAAAAAAAGTTTTGAATTCCTTATTTTAAATCAACAGAAGAAAAAAGCTAAAAAAATTTATTTTGCAGAATTTATTATATTTTCATTTTAAAAAATTTGTTATTTGACGTTTCGGTTATTCTATTATCATAAATTGAAAGAGTTTTGAATCAATTATTGCAAGAATTATTTTTGTCCCGAGCAGATTGTGTTAATATACGAAAATTACACGCATATTTCAGTATTAGGATCGGGCCTCAGGTACGCACAATTGATTCCCGATTCGAAAAAAAAAGTTTTATGTTATAGCAGATTTTGTAAAATGTTTCGATTGATTCAAAGACTTTTTAAATAATACAATTGTATAACTTTATGCACCGTCCGTTGGAATTGCTGTGCCGTAGAATAATTTATTTCGTATTTTCCGGCCCGAAAACATTTCATTGATGAGAAAGCAATTTTAAGAAGATCATAAGACACTAGCAAAGTCATTAACTGTTCCCAACAGTGGTGTAGTTATAAGCACTCAAGAAATAAACAACTAACAAAAATCCACCTGAAAAAAGGTTCTTTTGTTTCGATCAAAAAAATAAATATCGAAAATAAATAAAATCTGAGCTGGTCGATTGTGCCGTTCTTACCTTAGTCTAAGTATTTAGCATGACTTTCGTCTTATTGTGTCGGCATAATTTTTTTTAATTTTATGGGATTATCATTATAGGAAAAGTCTCACAAACAAAATTTTGCGATTCAAGCATTTTTGGTCTTCTTAATTTGAATTAAAAAAACGCTGAAGTCAAGATTTATTATTGACACTTCTGTCTATATAATTTTACGAGCAGATTTGCTCGAATTTGTTTTTCCGTCAAAATCGACGCATTTCCGACATTTTTCCGACTTGGCATACATAAAATTCAAATTGGTCCAATTTATTCTTTGTGAAAAAGTCAGAGTATTATTTTTGAAGCTTTTATGGCATTGTTTTTAAAATCATCCTTCTTTCGGTCTGAAATATGGGTTTTCAAATAAATTCGCAAAAACTATTGCAAAATGTTTTCATTTTTCCTGTGAGCATTAACAGGGAGATTGCGGGATAGGAAATGCCTATAAAGAATAATGTTTTATAGGAATAATAATTTTATAGGTAAACATTGGAAAATGGTCGTTGAAAATATATTTGGCATCAAAAAGTGAATAAAATGGAACGAAATAAATCAATAATTCAAATTTTCCAGAAGAATGCTTCAAATAAATTATATATAATAAATTCTCTAACCACTTACTCTATCTATTGTTAAGTGACACAAAGAAAGGGCTCCACGACGCGTCACTATTTATTTCAAATTAAATTTCTAGAGGGTTTTTATCAAATTCTTACAGCCTGAGTTTTTCTTGTTGACAGTGGTTTTTTTATCCTACAAAATACTTGATGGTGATTAGTCAATATTCGGAATAACTGCATCTGATTGGTTATTTTTTACGGAATAAAAAAGCCCGGTCAACGAAAAAACTCAGGCTGTATTTTAAAAAACGAATAATTTTTCCTGTATATTTTTTATTGATTTGAAAATCGATAATCAGAGCTGCACCGATTGTTTTTAATTTAAAGGTTTTGCTTGAACCAATATTAAAAAATACTTATCCGAAGAGAATATTTCAAGGTATCCTTACTATACTAATGATATTAAAAATGTTCAAAATGTCCACTTAGATAGAAAAAACTTTCATTTTATAGCCTCAAAGCAACTTTTTCAATTAACGCAATGTTTTCCAGTAAAATTTACAGAATAAGAAATTTCTCAAATGAATTTTCCGAAAATTATTTCAGAAAGGTTTGAACTTTGAAGTTCGTTATAGCGCCACCTGATGTTTATGCAACCGCGAGACCCGCGCGAATGTTATTTTTTGGTATCAATAGTGCTAGATCAGATTTTCAAAGGTTTGAATTTCGCGAGAGGGACTCGCTTAATCAAGTCATCTGAGCTCGAAATCCGGTACTTAGAAGTTACTTCTCGAGTTTAAATATCAAGTTATGTCCCAAAGTAACTTTGCGAGACTGCTTTCGTTTTTTTAAGTTCAAGGTTAATTATTTTAAAGGATCACCTTTCGTTCCAGACATTAAGTAAACCTTCAGGGTGTTGGTGTCGCTGATTAGGCTGTTTTTAACGCGGTTTCTCGGTAAACTGACATAAGTTACACCGCAAAAACAAGGGAGTACTGGTCGCATTTAGAAACTTAGTCATGAACTTTTCAAGATTATTCTAAGAATATTGTTTACGATAATATATGGACGAAATTAAATGGTAAGAATTTGTATTATTTCTTATTTTTGTATAATTTATATTAATTTTGCCAAATTTTTGAGATTTCCGAGAAATTTAATTAATTTTTTATTTTCCACCGTGATAATTCAGGGAGGAGATGCATTTTCGCTGGAACCCTAAAAATTAAAACAGTTAACGTTTATTTGCCAATTTTAGCGCTCGATAAAATTGTACTTGATAGAATGGACCTTGGTGTTATGGGCACGTTTTTTTGTGATCAATGAAAACTAAATATGTTTTCTTTATCTTAAAAACTCAGGGAGGAGATACATTTTGAACTGAAAATATCATCACTTTTGAAAGCTCGTTTCTGATTGGTCAGCCAATCAAAGGCCTTCAATATGTTTTTTGGAAGCAATATTTTGCTTAATTATTCTTACACCAGAACCAATAGGTTGGTGCTGTTCTCAGTATTTCATGGAATCAACTCTGAAACCCTTAAAATGCAACGAGTACTCCCTAAAAAATTCACGAACTTCCGGTTAAGTTACTTTTGGTCATAACTTTCTGACAAAAAAGTCGTAAAAAAGTTTATTTTCGACAAATCTGATGTAAATAACCAGTTATTATTTTTCCCTTCCCAGAGTTTGTTGTTTAGAGTTTGGTTTAACTGCTTAACTTTAGATGGTAACGTATCGGTGTGACGTCACATTACGAGGTTGTACGTCGCGAATCTGTGACGTTTTAGAAATGTTGTGACGTCACTAGCATGATACGTCACAGATTCTGAATTTAGCGAAAAAGGGATAAAAATATTTTTGAGTCAAGTACGAGTCAACTCCTAGTCATGCAGACAGAGGCGGAAATATTCATTTGGTGGAGTGGTCAAGCGCCTCGCGGGCACACCAGATACTAAGAATTTGTAAGAACTCTTAATGACGCATGCATACATGCCTGTGTAGTTAAAGTGTCACGCTAAGAGTGCATGACTCATGCAGCATGAGGCTACACGAGATCGTGACTGGTAATGGGAATTCCAATTATTTTAATATTTAAAATCAATTTAAACAGTTTTTTAAACATTTTGCCCTCTGAAAATCTACCGCAACCGACAATTACTAACAAAAACTAAAATACTTGGCCAAAATGATAAAATTTAAAGTGGCAAAATGGTACATTTCTTGATAACATTTCAAACGTAATTTTTATTTTGAAGTCCGTTTTCGAGAAATATAAAGCCTGGATTTAGTTTGTAAATTTTCTTGGTTGCTGAAATTTAGCCTGAATAATACAGTGTTATTATTAATACTCATTGATTTCGTTTTTAATCACTAACACAGATTTCCTATGCTCAAAAACCGACAAAACTCCAGCGTATATTTTGAAAAGTAAACTTAAAATAATATTTTTTTGCATGCTGCAGCATTGCACATTCGGGGTCACCAAAATATTCACGTTTAAGAGGGTTCTGGGTGCTAACACAGCAATTGCTGGAGAGTTTTTGACTGCTTTTTGAAGCCTTATACATTTGGTTTTGGAAGTTGGAAAGTTAAAATAAAAAAAATTAAAAATTGTTTTGTGAACCCTGGTCATGATTATGAGATATGTCAATTTATATAAAAAATCGTAATAAGCTCGTAAAACACTTTACGAGAACACTTTTACTCAAGCCTTTATTTGTCATTTCTCGCGGATTTATTTCCAAGTTGATTAAACTTCAAATTAATCAGAAACATCGTTTACCCCAGAAACGTTTGGCTTTTTTTAAGACAGGTAACGTTTTGGTTATTCGTTATAATGACAAAAGTGACTTTCGTAAAATGGGATATATCTGTCTAATAATATTTTAATTTTTTTATTAAAACCGAAAATATTGAACACAAAAAAATACATTCAATGTTCGGATTTAATTTTTGTCATTTTGAGGTAATCTTTTTTGATCATATAAAAAGGTGCGCTCCGCTACAAACATAAAAGCAGCATGCCAATACCATAACAAACAATCGAAGGCCTGATTTCAGTTAGTATTAGTGTTGAACTTTTTAAAACATACTTTCCTAGCTCAGTTTTAGATGCAGAATTCAATTTCGCTATCAAAATAACATTTTTGTAAATATTTATGTGATATTCTATTGTTGGTTAAAACTGTCAAAAAGGGTTCAAAGTCAAATTACAAAAAAAAATTTCGCCGAAATTAATTTCTCAAGACCGATTGACCCAGGAATTGTATTTATTTGCTTAATTTATCAAACAAAAAAAGATAATTTTCGCATGCAATCCAGCACCCAGAACCCTCTTAATCACTAACTAAAATCATATAATTTATTTTATAGACTACAAATTATAGTTCCTTTTTAATTTTTATCTTAGATTCAGTTGAAACCTTCAACAATGCAAATTGACGCAATTATCGAAAAAAAAACGTTCTTCTGAAAGTCAAAAATTTTGACAAAGTTTCATCAAAAAAATGGTCGACCAGAAATAAATTGAATTTCTTATGAGATTTTGACCAGAAATGGATTACAGATCGGCATATTTTATAAAGCAATTTTTTAATAAAAATTTACTTACCACGTTTTGGATTTATTCCATTTTCAAGTATGATTTATATAATGAAAAAATAAAGTAAATTCAATCTACTCAGAGGTCACCGACGTTTTACGCAAACGATTCGTCATATTTTCCTATCATGTTGAAGCGACAGCGATTCAGAGCTCTCTATCACTTACACGCTAGTAGCTATACCCTCTGAGTGGCAGCTACACGACTTGGCGAATTCTAGAAGTTCAAAATTATTGGTCAGAAAAACCTTATTTGGACAAGATTAGTTTTACTTAATTTTGTGATTTCTTTGAAAATTTATTTCTAAGAAACTTCCGATTCCGCCCGAAAAAAAATAATTTAACAGCCCGGTGTGAGACTATTAATCAAGCTGAAGGCCCACCCTAGTTAATGATAGTTAACACTTATAATTTCCTTTCATTAAATTCCAGCTGTAGCCACTTTATTATAAATAGGATACATTTCGAAATAATTATCAAAAAAAAATGACAGTTTTGAATCAATCTCAAGAAATCGAAATTTCAATTTTCGTATTAATTGCCTTTGCTTCATTTTTGCTGATTTTTCTGTTTCGCGGTATTTATCCTATAAATACCGCGATTTTCACTGTTTAAACATCATACACGTTGATTAATAAAACAACCTCTGAAAGTCAAAAGCCTCGTATGTTTCAGGACTATTGCTGATAAAATATGTAAAAGACAGAAAATCAAAATTTGAAAATGCTCAAGATTTTTCAAGTTTTAAACAATATTTAACTGTAAATGTAATCAAAGTTTCATCAGATGAAAAACATGAAAAAAGATCAGGCTATATTCATTGCCTATCGCCGACCTATGTTCAAGAAAATCATTTTGATTTAGAAAACCCATATTTCAATCCTGCCTTTTAATTCTCATTTAAGTGAATTGAAAAAAAACTTGAAACTGTAAATAAACATAGAAACAAGCATAAAAAAGGGATTATATCATTTAACCCATACCATTCGTCGATTCGCTATCGATCATCAACCTTTGATCAGCTACAATTAAGCTCTTGAAAATTTTTGAAATTATATTTGCTTTGAAAATTCTGGAGCCTATTTATAGGTCAGAGACATTTTATTGAATACATGCGATCAATATTTTAGAGGATAAATAGTCGAATGCAGAACAAAATTTCGGTTATTATACGCCATGAGAAAGCCTTTTCTCAGGGCAGTTCTAATCTCAAGTGAGTTTGAAAGAAATATATGAAAGACGAAATATTAAGACAATGAGTCGCGTGGGTCATCCTCTGATAAAAGTAACCAACTTTCCAAAAAATATTAATTAGCTTTACTGAAACAAAAAAGGCGCCTACATTCTGAAGTAACCTTCAACCAAAAAGGCCACAACTTTCTATTTATTTTGGTATATTTTCTTGAAGACACTACGCCTTTAATTCGAAAATAGCCAAAATCAGTAAATTTATAGAACTTATTCAAATAAAGGAGGAGGCCCAATATCGCCGAATTTGCCGAAATCGCGGAAAAAACCTACGCAAATTCACGAGTTGTAGCTAAAATACTTTCTGTGCCAATATCGCCGAATTTGCCAAAATCGCCAAATTTTTTTGAGATTAATATTACAAATTCATTCGTTGGCGTCATGAATGACGTCATTCTCATGATTTAATCTTCCAAATTTACTGTTTTTAACTTTAATTAGACCAAGTTTGGTTGAGTATCACATTCTAGGCATTTTGGTGATTTACTTTATTCGAACTAATTGTAAAACTTTTTATATATTCAAAATAAAATATTTGACATATGACGTCATTTCGAACGCCTACACGTTTTTTCATTTTTTAAACAAAAATTATTTCTGATTCCCATATTGCCGAATTTGATGATTGCCAAAAAAAACAATAAAAACTCAGTGAGGAGATACATTTTGATAAAAATAATTTCGTTATTTTTGTAAGCACGTTTCTGATTGGACGAGCCATCCCTTACTTTCAATTTTTTACAGGATGCAAGATTTTTGCTCAAATACATTAGTCAGACGCAAAACTTTGTCCTGAAGTTTGTACTCTTGCGATAATTGGCCATTTTGTTTTCTTATGGTAAAGTTTTATTTTGTGGTTTTTAAGAACATTGAAAACCCGGTTTTTCGCCATAAAGTACGACGACCACCTCCTTAAGAGAGTGGATGACGATATCTGAAGGGTTTCTTTAAAATCGGGGGACTTTATCATCAACCTATTTTGTGAAGGATTTTCCGACGAGTATTTTGACTTATATTTTTTTTAATTTAAGATTTTTTAACAAAAAATCGGGTTGAGGTAAAATTTTATGTGATTTCTAATTATCAGTTCCAAATTTCCACCTTAAATTTACATCTAGCATAACAATTTTGTGAATAAACTCATTTGACTCTAAATGCTGCTCGAAAAAATAATTAAAATTCAATTTTTCATCGTTTTTTGTAGAAAATATTTTCTAAATTTCAAAAAAAANTCCATCAGATTTAAAGTCAGCTTATGTGAACACGTTGCAGCATAAATCAAAAAAATAAATAATAAATGCAGGACGAGATAATTTTTTAGTGAGTCTCCCAAATTGGCCGTTTTGACCACTAGAGGCACAAAATTCAAAAAACCTCTCCATGAGATTTCCGTATTCATAATTTTAGACTGACTGTCAGATTACAGAAAGATATGAATCATATCATATGATATCAAACGAAAGAGAAGATATATTTTCATTGCTTTTTGGGACGCCTATTAAAAGTCATTTTCTGAGTGTACTACATACATGTATTAAAAAAAAATAATAATTTCCTTATCCATGTTTTTCAGGAACCGCCCTTGAAAACAAGCAAAAAATAGCCCCCTTAAAGAGTGGGTGACGATAATTTAGCTGTTTTTTACTAGTTTTCAAGTGCGGTTTCTGAGAAACCTGGATAATGAACTCAATTCGTTTTGTATTGTGTGGGACAACTCTTCAAATGACACCAGTACTTTTGAGATCATTAGAAAATTCAACCTACGGTCCGAAAATGGCATTAAGTAAGCCTTTCAAAAATCACTAAAAAGCTATCTCCCCTTTCGTTAAATATTATTTCTTTCTACGCTTTAAAACTTTATTATTGTTCCATAAATAATAAAATATAATAATATATAATAAAANAAACAATTATTTGTGTTTTAATAAAGACTTTTTAAAACTGAGATCTAGCAATCATAGTCTTACATAATGTAAGTTACATTTCACGAAAATCGAAAAATTTGCAACTTAAAATACAAAAAATTATGTTTCAAATTTTGAGAGTTGGTATAAATTTTCGTTATTTTTACAATATCATATTTTTTGAAATCAAAAGAGTAATTACTGCAGAAATTTAAGACATGTCGGCATCATGAAAGAGAGGTGCACCGTATGAGTAGTTAAATTAACCTGCTGATAATAGTGCAAGTCACCTGGTCGGCAAATGAGGTGCACCGTATTTCACCACTTGCGGCGCAATAGAGATAAATTAATTATTATAAATAAAGATT
>SCLH01000180.1:124919-166993 GCA_004367855.1 Oikopleura vanhoeffeni
AAAATTCTTGAAAAAAAAGGAAATTCACAAGCATTTTCAGGACAGGCCTAAATAAAATTTCCTGGAAAATTGGCTCAGACAATTTTTAAGCCCTTTCTGACAAAAAAATCGTTAAAAAAGTTTATTTTCGACCAAATCTGATGTAAATAACCAGTTATTATTTTTCCCTACCCAGAGTTTGTGCTTAGAGTTTGGTTACTTGCTTAAAAGCTTTAGATTGGTAAAGTAATCGGTGTGACCGTCACATTACTGAGGTTTGTACGTCGCGAATCTGTGACGTTTAGAAAATGGTTGTGGACGTCACCTAAGCTGTGATACGTCACAGAAATTCTGATTTAGCGAATAAGGATGAAAAATATTTAGTCAAGTACAGTCAACTCTAGTCATGCAGACAGAGGCGGAAATTTCATTGGGGAGTGGTCAGCGCCTCGGCGGGCGACACCACGATATTTAAGAATTGTTAAGAACTCTGTAGAACTGATCGCTAGCATACTTGGCTGTGTAGTTAATAGTGTCTCGCTAGAGTGATTGACTTACTGCTCCGGCTGGGCTACACGGATTTCGTGAGCGTAATGGAATTCTCGATTATTTATTTTAAAATACAATTTAAAAGTTTAATTTTACTGTGTTTTAAGCATTATTCGCCCTCATGAAAAAATTACCGCATAAACCGCAAGCACTTTTCTTAGCACAACTAAAGATATACTTGGACCAAATTATGATAAAATTTAAGTGGCAAATAATAGAGTAACATTTCGTGAGAACATTGTGACGTAATTTGATTTTGAAAGTCCGTTGTTAGTGCGGAGAGAAATATGATAGAGCACTCTGGATTAGATTTGTAGGATTCTTCCCGGTATGGTTGCCTGAAGACCCACTTAGTAGCGCCATTAGAACATTACTTATAAAGAGTACTCCAGAAGTATATAATAATACATACAATATGCAATTATCGTTTATGTATAGGATCCGACTCCACAACTAAAGCACCTCTTCCAGATGCTCAATAAGCAACGAAACACGGAACAAGAACTCGCGTATAATTTTTGAAAGTAAACCTTAAAATAAACTAAATTATTTGTTTTGCATGTGCTAGCATTGCACATTCGGGATCACCAAAATTTATCACGTTTAAGACGGTCTGGGTGATACACAGTTCATTGTGGAGAGTTTTGACTGCTTTTGAAGCCTTATACATTTGTTGTGGGAAGTAGGAAAGTTAAAATAAAAAATAAGTAAAAATGATTCGTGTGGTGATACACTGGTCATGATTATGAGATACTGCAATTATAAAGAAATCGTAAAAGGCTCGTTAAAGACAACTTTACGTGACACGCTTTTTACTCAGCCAACTTTTATTTGTCTCAGCTAGGATAGTTTCTCGTCGTGAGTTTTAATTCCAAAGTTCATTTAAGCTCAACATTAATCAGAACATCCGTTTACCCCAGACGTTTGGCCTTTTTAATGACCAGGTCGTTTGTGGTTATTCTGTTATAATGACAAAAAGGTGACTTTCGTAAAATGGAAATAATCTGATCTAATAATTTATTTTTATTTAAAAACCGAAAAAATTTGACCACATAAAATACATTCAATGTTCGGATTAATGTATTTGTCATTTGCGTAATGCTCCTTTTTGTATATATACAAAAAGGTGCGCGTCCGTTTAAACATAAAGCGTATTAGCCTAATACATAACAAACAATACGGAAGGCTCACTGATTTCAATAGTATTAGTGTATGAACTTTTTAAAACATACTTCCTAGCTCAGTTTTTAGATGCAGAAATTCAATTTCAGCTATCAAAAATAACATTTTGGTAAATATTTATGTGATATTCTATTGTTGGTGTAAACTGTCAAAGGGTCAAACCAAATACAAAAAAAATTCGGCCGAAATTTAATTTCTCAAAGACCGATTGACCCAGGGAATGTATTAAATTTATGCTATAATTTAGCAAACTAACACAAAGATAATTTGCATGTCAATCCTAGGCACAGACCCTCTATCACTAAGCTAAAATACAATAATTTATTTTATAAACTACAAATTCTTATTAGTTTCCTTTTAATTTTTCTTAAAGATTTAGGAAACCTACAACAGAAATTGACGCATATTATTGCGAAGAAAAAAGTTTTTTCTGAAAGTTCAAACATTTGAACAAAGTTTTCACAAATATGGTCGACCGAGAAATAAATTGAATTTCTTATGAGATATGACCAGAAATGGATTATACAAGATCGGTATATTATTCTAAAGCAATTTTTAGATTAATAATTTAACGCTACCACGTTTTTTGATTTATTCCATTTTCAAGTATGATTATAATTTGAAAAAAATGAAAGTGAAATTCAATCTACTCTAAGGGACCGAGTTTTACGCTAAATCTTCGTTCATATTTATCCTTATGTGGAGGACAGTCCGAATTCGAGCTCCTCTATCACTTACACGTAGCTAGCTATACCACTCTGCAGGTGCAGCTACCTGACTTGGCGAAATTCTAGATAGTAAGAATTATTGGGTCAGAAAACCATATTTGGACGAGATTTAGTTTTACTTATATTTTTCTGGATTTCTTTGGAAAATTATTTCTAAAGTAAACTTCCGTCGGCCCCGAAAAAAAAATAGATTTAACAGACCCGGTGTGAGACTATTAATCAGTGTAAGGCCACCATTACATATGATAGTTAAACACTTATAATTCCTTTCATTAAATGTCCAGCGTGAGCCACGTTTATATATAATAGGATACATTTCGAAAATTAATTATTCAAAAACAAATGACAGTTTTGATCAATCTCAAATATCGATCCAATTTTCGTAATTAATTGCCGTGTGCAGCATTGTTCTCAGCTTGGCGGTCTGGCTTCAGTTTCTGTCGCGTTAATGTTTAAGCTGAATCTGTTGAACTTGAACTCCAGGGAGGGATGATACTTTTTGAAAATATTCCGTACTTTTGTAAGACGTTCTTTATTGGAGCCATTCGTTAATTTTGGATTGTTTTTTAGATGCAAGATTTTTGTTTTTAAATATATCAAAGAGAGGTAAAAGTGGTCCGACGATTTGTAGCTTTGCTGACTAATTGGCCTATAAAAGCCAAAAAATGCAACGACCCACCCCTCTTGAAGGAGGAACTGGTCCGCTGGACATTGATTCTCGTTGAAATATTTAAGGCTAAACCAGGGCTTCGATATGATATTGAGGATTAGCCAGTTTGTAGATCGGTCCTTTTGCTTGCGTGAGAATGTTGTCGCCAAAACTTTTGTATGCACACACTCTCGTCTGAAATTAAGCTACACAAGAGGACTCAACGCAATATGGTAAACGTATTCCTTTAACGTTTATGGTCGAAATTATTACTGAAATTTTGACATAACTTGTAAAAAGTGGTAGGCGAAACTTAATCTCGGTTAAAATTTTTAAATTTAAGAATATGCAGAAAACCACCGTTTTTTGATAATTATCCGTCGGAAAAGCTATTCCTTATAGGTGAATTTTTTTCAAATTTATTCATTTTATTTCTAAGTAGCTTATACAAATACGAACAATAAAACTCCCGGTCATTTATTGGATTTCAACCTTTAAAACTTGAAATTTGATGTTTTTTTTTTAAGGTCCCACGAGAAAATTTGAAAAAGAGAGCTTCGATTTTTTGTCGATTCACGCCAATAAGGGTCAAAATTCGAAAAACTACTTGCCTGCAAAGATGTTCACCACCCTTGGTTCTTGTATCCATTTCCGAAAATGACCGTTTCTTCGCATTTGCCAAAGAAATGTCCTTTAATCAAACGTTCGAAAACGACCTTTTTTCGGCACATTTCAACCAGATTTGCCGACCCTTGAGGCAAAAATCGAGAAAAAATCCCTATACACTAAAAATTCGTGACAATTTCCGAAAGATTCTGCACAGGAATCTTCAAAACTTCCAATATATAAGCTCTAGGATTCTCTATCTTTTGAATAAAAGTGAGGGCTTTCCGTGTTTAACCCGGTTAACCAGATGGGGGTGAGAGTTTTACTAACGATAGTCTAATTGAAATCGCGAGATCAGGAATTGATAGATCTCCTAATGACTGTTCTCAAAAATGCTTCAGGTCTGCATTGTCTGACTGGTACAATAGCTCTCTGCAAATCCCAAAAAATGATCCTAAGTCTACACTCCTTAACCCTCCACTTGACGAGCGTGTTTCAGAGAACACAGAGACCAAAAATTATTCTGGGAAGTGTCTATTTATGGCACGGCGGTAGTTCCCCCTATATTTTTAATTTCAAGAATTTTTATGTTTTGGGGCGATGGTGTTTTCTGGAATAAAATAAAAAAAAAAAGAAAGAAAGCATCAGACCGGAAATGCATTTATGATGCATTTTTTGTTTATGTTTTTTGGGGTGTTGAAACAGTACTGTAACAAGATATTGATCTGCAATGGGTGTCCAGGGTTGTAAAAGGGATGGCTTTTTCTGGGGTTTCCATCCCCTTTTTGCTTAGGTTTTAAGCAAAAAGTAGGCCAAAACATTGGAGATGAGAATAGAAAATCAGGTCGGAGAGATCCGTTTTACAACCTTGCTGAGTGTACTTTTTATCCGTACGCACTCTTATCCGTACGATGTTACCCTTATCGTCGATTTTTGGGTCGAGATGAAAACGCTTATAAGCCTATAAACGCCTTTTGTAGACGTGTACCCTTATCCGTTACGTTGTACCCTTATCCGAAGATTTTGCCAAGCTGAGGTGTACGGAAAGGGTACACCCAGTGTTCAAAGTATCAAATTGGATTCTGAAAAATGTGCGGGTTTTAAAAAGTCAGTTTCTGAACCACTAGATGGCCAAAAACTTTTTTGTGGCCCCGGAATTGTTTTTTTCTGGGCAAAACCCATGGGAGGTCAAGAATTCTGTATCAACCTACTGTAGTTCTCTCGTTAGTTTTTACCGGTGCGCTCCCTAACTTGTGGTGTGTTCTGAAACACTCTCTGCAGATGGGGGGGTCGGAAATCTCGTGCAGTTTGGGGGTTAACGTGACACATTTTGTCGTCTTTTTTTTATTTTTAAAGTTCAGAAACAATATTTTTTAGTAAAATGATGTTATTTTGAAAAATTTTGCTAAATTTTCAGTCATTTTCAAATTCTTTATTGGTTCAGTGCGTCATTTCTGATATCCTATGATTTCACACTTAGGAACAAAGTTTTCAAATTTGCGCTCTAGCCGAACATCTCGTAGTTAGTTTCGAGTGTAATTGATTTTAATAAATAGGTATTTTGTCTTGTTCCGATATTGTACTGAGTTATTTTTACATTCGAGAAAAGAATTTTTGGATGTAATTTAGAGAATACTTTTTAACATATTGGTCGTAGCTAACGGTCCTACTCATAAGTTATGAGATGTTCGACTAAGAAAAAATAATCATAATTTTTGACGCGGGTCTAGTAACTGACTTCTTTTTCTTTTTTAATTATATGAAAATTTACACTCTTGGGCTTATACTGATAAATAATAAAACATAATTTTAAACCTATAAATTTTTCATAATAAATTTGATCTGAAACAAAAAATAATTGTTATCAATTCATTTTTGGGTCATTTTTTTAGCAATTCTGAAAAAATGTAATGAAGATCCTTTTCTCTTTACTCAGTTACTGATCTATCGACTCCAATGGGTCATTGGGCTCTTTAGGGGACTTCTCAAAATCGTCCTGACCGACCGCGGCCACTCTAATTCTGGATTCACAATCGCGGAAAATAATCCAACTTTCTTTTTCTTATTTTAAATTTTTCCATTGATTGGACTCCAATCATTGGACGTGTTATTTTTCATAAATTTATCAAGTCCTTTATTAGTGCTAATCAAATCTAGAAAAACATCTCTAATTTCCGGTATCGATTAACTTAGGTTCGTTTTTTTTAATAACTTAATTTCCCAAGTGAATTTTTCGGAGTTTACTAACGACAATAACCGAACGAATTTAATATAATGCCCACAGTGCATTATGTTTAAGAATTCAATAGGAAGAAGATGTTGTTAGATTTTTGTGAGAAAAATGACACGATAAACATTTCATGGCGCGACCAAAAATAGGAATAAAATTTCAATATGGTTAAAAAATATTCGCCTAAGGTAGTTCCAAAACATAACGGTTGGAAAGCCTTGAGAGAAATCATTAAGAAATCATGCCTTGTTTTGCGTTTCTCACTTTGACTCTCGGGCGACACCTACAGTCCCACCTTTAATTTTATTGAAATTGTTGGTAAATTAGTAAATAAGTGCCATGAAGTTTCGAAACGAGAAATAAGTAATTATCACGCAGGAGTTTCCAAACCGGTAAAATTTAGAACTAACAGCCATGGAATGGTCCCAAATTCTTAAACAGATCTCTTTCGTGGACCCGAAAGAAACGTAGCGTGAAACTTAAAAAAGGAATTTTAGTAAATAAATACGACCATTTGAAGTTTCGTTGATTTATTATTATTATATTTTATTATATAGGAACAAAAAATAAGTTTTAAAGCGCTTCATTAATATCGATTAGATATCAATATAAGCATTGAGAAAGTTCCAATTCGGCATCCCGGGACCATAAATGCTAAAATAAAATTTAGGTTCGGGAGATATGTAGGTTAAAGACTCCTACTAACGGTGTAAACCGGTAGACTTCTTGACTTAACGTAGGTGAATATCACTAGACAAAACCGATTCGAGCAATTTAAACAATTTATGGCCCCTTTATAATATGATGGCAAATTTGGCCGTGAAATGCGGTACCCAATTTTTGTTATGACTTTATTCAAACTGAAGTGCATTTATGTTGACTATTTTGATTTATAAACAATAAAGCCGCTCTCACAAAAGTGCTATATTTCAGAAATAAAATATTTTTGGAAAAATAATGTTCAACAATTTCTAGAATTTATTGGTTGATATTTTTTGAAAAAGTACGTGCGTAGAAAATTTAGGATATCGTAAATTATGATTTAGTGTGCCCCAGTGTAGACCTGGCCAAAGTCAATCAATTTTGTCGGCTTGGATTGAGCTTGGCTTGTTCATGCCGAAATTTTAGAAGCCTTGCTTGATTGAGCTTGGCTTGGCTTGATATCGGCTTGGCTTGATATTTGCCTTTGGCTTGAGTTAGTGGCTTGGCTTGCAAATTTAATTTTGAAAGCTTGGATTTAGCTTGGCTCGATCAAGCCAAGCCAGAGAATGAAGCCAGCTATGCTATTCCAGTGTGCGACTTTAAAGATACTATTTGATTAATCTAATTTTAAGCCAATTTGTTGAACTGCTCTCGAGCTTGCAAATACTCACCAATTAACTCGTAAATTCCTCTACGAATTTTTTACATACGAAAGTAATGTCAGGCAAAGTTAATTTTACAATCATCACATTGGCGTTTGATATTTTTTGATTTCAGAAGAATTTATAATAACCAAAAATTGGTAAAAATAATTGATCGTCAGAATTTCAAATTAGCTGAGAAAATTTTCTGTTAAATTACCTATCAACGATTGAATTTATAGATGAAAATCCCTCGCAGTAAAGAACGTCTTCATTAAATCCAACATCACCACCACCAGCATTCAGGTCAATTTTCTCGATGAAAAAAAGTTAATTTCTTGCTCAAAGTTTCGAAAAAAAGTTATTTTTTTAATTTTTACACGAAACCGAATGACTAGTCGGAGATGTGCCGACCTCTGTCAGTGAGACCGTCTCTCAGCGGGCTTTGATATAAAAAGGGAAGCCGCGCGCTTTGAAAACGCGACGGGGATTAAGTTGAGTGTTTTTTACGAATACGGAACTTTTTGCTCAAGAGGCAGTAGCGAGTTTCTGAGAAAAATCTTCTAGATTCTCAACTCGAAAATTAAAAATCCAAACTTAAACGAATAAGTTAAGGATAAAATCATGTTCATTATGCTATCGAAAATGATCCCTACTGCGCCTTTTACACCACGCATCATAACTTTGAGAAAGTGACCAATGAAATCGCGAAATTCGTGAATTAAGTCGACAATCGAGTATTCTGATTGGACACTGGCTCATAGTTATGACGCGTGGTGTAAAAGGCGCAGTAGGGATCATTTTTGATATATCCTCCTTTCACACTATGCGGAAGATTGGGCTCTACTACTAGTCACTACGTTCACTACACATGGCCCTAATAGTTCGCATAGTGTGAATGGGGGATATATTTCAAATTTTGTTAATATAATACTTTGTATTATTATTCACCGTTATCCATGCATTCCATTGCAGCATTATTGTCATTTTCTTTCATATCAGCCTCACTTCCCATTTCAGCAATTGCATCCATTTCTTCTTGTAATTCTGAAATATTGGCCTCAAAACGCGTAGTCAGACAGTTACGGAAGAGGGGAAAGAAAAGGCCGGGGAACGTTCCCTTTTCCTAGCTTGATTGGCACTCAGTCGTTTATGAGCGCACCCGTTAAAATAGTGAACTACAGAAAACATTTATGCAATTTTTAGTGCTTAAGTTATTAACATTTTTCTTCATTTGTGCTCAAGAATAATTTTTCTAACTTTACTAGTTCGTAAGGTCAGTCAGGGATCGGCAAACTGAAAAATTTTGCTGGGGCTGGGCCGCAAAAGCGGCCCAGATGCCCAGCTTTTGCCGATCCCTGAGGTCAGTATTAATTGAGTCAAAATCGTTAAACTAAAAGAAAATATTTATTTTCGAAATTTTTAATAATTTTTTCAGTAAATAATTATAATCTTATTATTTTCTAAAAGAAATGAAATATATGAATACTATTATGAAAGATGTTAAGTCAAGCGAAAATTCGCCGAAGTGTAAACAGGGAATATACGATTATTTCATTCGTTAAAATTAGTTTATTAAGGATCAAAAAGGAAAAGTTAATGTTAGAGCGTGCTAGGTCAAATATATTTTGCTTGTTTTTTCCTTTTAACTTTTAGTAACCTATTTTCGATAATTTCTGTACCATAAATTTCGAATATTTTTTAACTTTGATGTGTACCATTTTTTAATTGTTTTATTTTTAAATGTGTTCACATTGCTAATAATGTTAATTGATTATCAAAACGATCCAAACTAAGAATAAAATTTAAATTCTGGATTTACTTTCTGACCACTAGTCTGACCACTTGGTCAAATTTTATTTATGGTTTTTATTTTTCTCCAAACATTTTATCCAGCCCTGATTCACCCTATACCATGTTTATTATTATTGCATAATTTATTGTAGCATTTATTTGCTACAATTGAATACATCACGTATGTAGTGAATCATTCTACTACGATCATTTACTACGATTCGTGGTACAATGTTCAAATGTATCTAGGGTTCTTTACGATTTTTTTATAATACAATACTTATGGGGGGTACTACGAATTTGTGACATTTTTTTGTGTAGGCTCAGCTATTGTGTTTGGTATAACCATCCAATGAGCGACGCGCATTGTAAACCCACAATACTGGAAACTCTTCATTTTTATTGGAAGCAGATTTGTTTGGACAAACTCCTAGCTTTTATCAATCAAGCTCTTATAAAAATCGGTTTATTATCGAGAAAATTTTTCAAACCATGATGTCGAAAATTCTGAACGTTATTTTTAGTAACTTTAAAGTTATCATTAATCACATAAGAATAAGATATTAGTATTATATAAGGTTTCTGATGTTTCAAATCTAACACTCCGATTTGGGCAACGCGTTAACCAGAGCTTTTTTTTTACATTTTGAATAATCCGAGGTGTTCAAAACTCTTTTTTCGCTTATCTATTTTTTTTAATGACCCTAGTTTCTTAGCGCCACATTTCTAAAAAAATTGATTGATATAAAAAAATTGTATTTGAAAAATCTCTATGTATTCCAATAGTGACGGCTTTATGACAAAATTTTAAGCTTAGAAAACGCGTAGGTGTTAAAAATGACGTCATATGTGACATATGATATGTCAAACAAGTTTTCAATTTTATAAGGAGTTTCACGATAGGTTTGAATGACGTGAATCACCAAAATGAGTAAAATTTAATACTCCATCGAACTCAATCAAATACAAATTGATCAAAGTATATTTGGGAACTTCAATTCTGGAAGTGACGTCATTCATGATGCACACAAAGTAATTTGAGATATAAATCGCGAAAAAATTCCGGCGATATTGGCCCTCCCCTCTGTAACGCATTATAACTAGGGTTCGGACCGGCAGAAATCTGAAGCTTTAAATGCATAAACTTAATTAAAAACAAAATAAAAATTATAAAGTAGACTTTAAAAACTAAAATAAATTTTCGAAAAAAAAAATCGGGAGAATTTTGCGGGGATTTTTGAGGTTTTATGTTCAAATTGTCATTTATAATTAATAACGCCTTAACCTCCTTAAGGGCCTCTGTGCATTTCGGCAGATTTGCACTTTTTCAAATTTTTTTGTCTTCATGGGAAACTTTTTGCCACCTCATAATTTTCGAATAAAAAGTATTTCAAACGTAAGTTGCCACTTTTGAGCTCACTTTGTTTAATCTGTTTTTTTCAGATCGATTATTTTTACTTTATAAATCGTCTTTAAAATAAACACTCTAAAAACGCGCTTTTGGTACTTTAGGTGTCTAAATTACATTACAATTTCTTTTTTATTAATAAGAAGCTTCAAAAAATGGTCTCGACCACCATCGAAAATTGATATAATTCAATTGCATATGATTTCTACGTCGAAATCGAAAATTTAAATTTCCTAAAAAATACGAAAAAAAAAGAAATTTTAGCACATCGAAAGAAATATTTATTTTCATGATGTTAAATTTATAATCTGCGTGGATGCGTGAACGAGTCGGCTTACCAATTAGGCAAGTCTCGGTGAAATAATTTTTCTTTAATTTTTGATTGAAGAGGGCTATATAACATTTCGCGCAAACCGTATTTCCATTCAAAAAGTCTGTTCAGAGTATAAACAGAGCGTAGAAACAAAATGTAGACATGTTTTAATATTGTGAAAGTAGGCATTCCTAATATTTTCAGCTAAGGATTCCAGTAAAATTAGTTTGAAAAAATTTGAACCAGAAATGAGAAGATTTTCAAAATATTTCCAAAAAGTTTCGACTGAAAATATCAAAAAAGTGTCATATGATTTTTCAAATAGCATATAAAAAATATTTGGTCACCTACGCGAAAAGGTATGTAGCTTTATTGAAGAGGTTTTTTCGTTGATTTTGGAAACAATAATGCAAAAAATATTTGAACACAAAATAAGGCATTTTTCAGATAATGTTCGGAACTTTTTTCAAAAATTTCTCATAATTTGTCGAATTGGGAAAGTTTAATTCGAACTCAAAATTATCATTAAAAGCAACAATTCGAAAATTTTGTAGTTACAAAAGTTGCCTGGATTATAAAACATAATTTTGATGGTATATTGAGAAGAATATATAAACCCAGTAAAAAGTTTTTCATCAAGAGCCCATATCCGCGGATATCCGTATCTGTCAAAATGCAACGAGGCCCTTAATGCAGCACTTTAAAAAAAATTTATCGTTACAACGAATTTGTAGTTAAAATTTTAATGAATTTCTGAAAGTTGTAGCATTTCGACATAAAATAATTTATTTTTTTTTCTGACGTTTTGAGAGTGCTTAAAAGTGTAAAAGTTGAACTGCAAAAATTTTTGAGATTTTAAATCTTTGTCTTATGGACCATAACTTATGGTTAGTTAATATTGTATCAAATTTACTTTTTGCAATCTAAAAATATTCTTGGCCACCCTACTTGTAATTCTTTGGAATAAATTGAACAAAAATTATAATGATGGTAGCAACATCCAAACACACACCACTTTAACTACGCAGCTAAAACAAATATTTTCGCACTACTATAGCGAGAGAAACTCGCATACGCAGATTTTCACTATTCGTTGTAGTTAACACTTTGATGAAACAGGTAAATATTATATTATTATATTTTTAAATTTTATTTTAGGTAATTTTTAAAGATCCAAACGCTTGGTAGTAGCAACCAAATCGACAGTGTATAAGCGGCCACAAAAGCAGAGATTGAATCAAAATATCACAAATGTAAAAGTGGCGGTTAACCTAATTACGATTAATTAATTACGATTTTCAGAATAATTGGCTGTCATTGTTTTTTTCATATACAAATTTGTTTTTTTGATATTTTTAAGATGGTAAGGTGATGCTAAAAAATTAGGACCCGTCAGAATTTCTTTTTGTTTTCCCTCATTTCCGACTTTCCCGCCTAAAATTTTGAGAAAAAATATATTTTCCGAAAAAATAAGACGAGGATTACTACCTAGAAAATCATTCAAAGGCGACAGATTATCGTCTTACTTATGCATAACATAATGTGAGGTAGAAAGTTTTTATTTAGGAAGAGAGATAGTTGAAATTTGTTTTCAGGTTTTTTCCGAGAATACGGAGTGTATCCTTTCGATTTTTTCAAATTGTTTTATGTTTATAAAAGATTGGTAACAATGAAAATGAGTTGATCGACTTCATGAAAACATTGTGTGATTTTTTTTACACTTTCTAAGAAATTTAAACTGAAGAAAGTTTTCAGAAACAGGTCATTTTTCCCCCTAACTGGCGTTCATTAGTTTGTGTTGATTTATTGTGTTGATTTAATAGGAAGTTTTTTTTTCGACTTAAACTACTTCGACTGAGAAAAATTACCTCCTGAACTGGAAAGCATAAAGATACAAATGGTGAAGATTAAACAATTTCTTTGGGAAGGTGGTCTTTGCATACATATTGGTTGAGAATAAAAAAATCTTATTGGTAAATCTGGGGGCGGATGTTTTTTGTAATGAGGTGAACATTTCGAAATTTTTTTCTTGCTCAAAGTATCCCATGAAAAATAAGAAAGATATATTACTGAAGAGTAAGTTTAAAACAGTCAAAAGCTGTCAACAGTTGTACTCTAATGGCATATTAACTAGGAGGTCGGTGAAGAAATTTCTTTCATAATTTGATTCTATAGGAAGAATAAACCATGTTTTTAATCGAAAAAGTATGTTTTTTCTGTCAAAATCTTCGACGTCATAAATAAATTAAAATCTGAGATGTAATGAAATATAAAATCAAAGGTGACGATACGGAATGACCGTAGATCAATACTTAATACATCATTTCAACAACAAAAAGTCACTATGGAGACAACTGTGACTATGGTATCACGTATAATGGGTTGCCTAGCCTTTCTCACTATATTTTTCTGAAACTGAAAAGGTCGAAATCCTAGAATATTAAAATTTCGGATACAGAAATACTGACGCACAACCTCATGGTGCAAGAAGTATTCCGATTTTCCCGGCTTGCCTTAAACCTCCTCTATGAGCAACGTTTTAAAAGAAAACCACAATTGTGGCTCTGGTGTTCTAACGTTAATTTGTATAGAAGAATCGCAGAGGTTAGGGGTGAGAATTATTTTCTAATATATAAAATGCATTCTGAGCTTTCTCATCAAGAGATATGATAGCCCTAGGAATTGAGCAAATAGCAACTGTAAACGGGCGCGTATCTGTGAAATAGAAAAAGTTGGTGGACTGTCGGATGAATTCTTTTTTCTAGAGAGGGCTAAACCATTTTTTGGCTATAATGGCTGAAAAAAATTGCTGTAGTTCTTCCGAAGACGTGAAGTTGTCTTTTTGAAAAAAATACGAAAGTGGAAAAATTCATTTCTATGATAGTACGCGAGCATGTTAAAACATTTTAGTTATTATTTATGATATCATTTTCTAGAAATGTTTAGACTTTAAAAATTGCTTGGTGATAAAAAACGGTGAACGTTTCTTTGATGTCAGAAATATTATTTGCGGGGTTCATACCTGTTCGGCAGTTAAGGATAAATGTAGTCCTCACTAGATAAGTTCAACAGTTTGTTTTAGCG
Source organism: Oikopleura vanhoeffeni (assembly GCA_004367855.1). NCBI lineage: Eukaryota > Metazoa > Chordata > Appendicularia > Copelata > Oikopleuridae > Oikopleura > Oikopleura vanhoeffeni. The sequence continues at coordinate 138,785 of SCLH01000180.1, forward strand.
GTTATTATGAAATATAAAATACACGAAGAAAATGTATTGCCATCTTAGCAGAAGGGTGCAACTTTCCGTGGACAAAAATAGCCATAGAAATGGTCTCTTTTGGTTTAAAACACGAATTGCCCTTTTGGCCGGATTTGAGGCATTTCTTGATGTGAAAACATTGGGAAAGGGCTTTCAGACTCCTTTTTCAAAACACATGGAATTTGGCAGAAAGTTTCCGAGCCTCGAAATGTTTTTTCACCTGTTATAAAGAAAAGTGGAGACCTTCTCTGGGACTTTTTTTGTGATTAAGTTACCTCATTGTACCGGCTGTGCGATATAGTATCTTGGGTTATATTCTAAGAAGATTTTCTGGAGAATAATGAATGACCTACTCAAAAAAAGAGAGGTACTGTTCCATTTCTAATAGATACATACAAAAATAAGAAACATTTGGAGAGATCGTTTTTACGGACCGGAACTTCCTGAAGAAAAACTTTCTAAATTAAAATGGGAGCAAAGGTTGTCATTCGACTGCTTGAGACACATATTTTTTCTATAAGCAAAATTATGGTTGAAAAACTAGTTTTTCCCTTGGAAAGTTCGAATTTATATGGCCACAAATGTGTTATGTCGTATTGGAAGGTTTTTTCTCTGGGTGTTTTTTCCTCTCTGGGTATTCAATAGTCCTTGACGCAATAAATGATTGTTGGGAATGGGAAATTGTTTTTTTGGATTATTACTAACACGTTTGAAATATGTAGAATTCAGGAAGGTCTCCTTGTATAGAGTTGCCGAGATTTTTTCTTTTCATACTAACCCATAAATTGAAGTTCTAGCGAGTTTTCTGCTGGATAGGATGTTGAAAGCAATGAGAGCAGTTAGATTTTTTTGTAAAAATAGGTTATAAAAATTATAAATATAATAAAAATATAAAACGGGGCTGGTTTGGGAATACCCTCTCAAACTAATGTGAGAAAATGTAAGCTGAAAGTTTAGTAAGGCAAAGGATGCCTAGCTTCGATAATCGTTGAAATATAAAGGAGATTCTTGGAAATAATTATGGGGGGTGACAAAATTTTATATTAAATTTAACTAAGGGCGTTCGTGCCTATAAAAAAATGCAGAAGATTGTATAGGGGTCTCGAAGTTTTTCCATTTTTTTTGGGGTGAAAAAAGATTAAAAAAAATGGTTTTTTTGAAAAAATATACATACGGGAACAGAGATAAGCTCTACAGGGATTAATATAAAAAAGGGGATAGAAATCGGTCAAAATAAAGAACGCAAAATCTCATGTGAGAATAGGCAGACTTGGATAGTAACGGTATTTTTTCGAGGAAAATTGTAGTAGATTAAACTACAATAATTTTTTGAAATTATTAACCAGTCATAACATTAGGGATTTTTTCGGAAAATATAACTCAAAAATGCAGTTTTGCGTATATAATTTCCACGAAACAATTGTATCCAATATTTTGGTACGGTTCGCACAGGATTGATTTAACTTATATCAATCTGGCGTTTATTGATGAAACAGTTCGTTAAAAATGAGGTGCTGAAGTGGTGGTGAATATAATGAATGATGAACGATTGTCTACCTTTTCTATAGACACAGGGCGGTCAAATTGGGTGAAGGATTTCTTCTTAGTAGGAAACAAAAGTATCCTATGATAAAAATAATCTATTACCAAAAAATGTCTAAGATTTTTTTAGCTATTATTTTCAAAATATGTATAAATTAACCCTGGTGTATATGAAAAGTGGAGTGAACAAAGGAAAATAAGAAAGAAAAGAAAATAAGCAACAAATTACTAATGGTATTTTTAATTTGTTATCCGTAGTCATGTTCATGACTATGTAAATCACAGCAAAAAATGGGACAGGTTAAAAAGAAACTCTAATAGAACAGGTTAGAGTAAGGAGGGCAAGTTTTATTATTTCTGAGGATGTGTGGTTTGGGGTCCTGTGTTTTTGGTCGAAGATATTTTGATGAAACCTAGAATATTTTTCTAAAAAAACTTATGAAATGTAGGAGAATATAGTCTATTTTTTTGTAGCAAGGAACGTGAAGGGTTTCGATGTTTTTTAGAAAATTAGGGTATTGAAATTAAAAAATCGAAATGTTTAGGGTTTTTTGAAAGAACAAGGAATTTTTTAGACTTATACATGGAAATGTAGATTAGCATAATTTTTTTAGATTACCGTATTGGAAGGTAATATATTTTGGAATCTAAGGGGGTGTTGTTGACAATTGACGAATCCTCTCCATAGAACAGAACCCAACAGTCAAATAGCAGAATCACATGAAGATGAAGGAACTTCATCCACCACATTCCGGGTTGATATAAATTTAATGTTTTATCATCGAAAACATAGGGGAAAATTATTGGCGGCTAGGGATCGGTAAGGGGATTTTTGACGATAAAAGAGTCCGATCATAACATAATTGATCTTCAAAACTCGTGTTTGGCAGATCCTTTATCTTTTCAAAATCATCGCAGAAAACTGCATCTGACTCACAACATACAATCGAGGAGACGACTCATTGCCGATATCATCAATAGCCTAGTATATTAGAAAATAAATTTAGGTAGGTTCACATAATGAAGATATAAATAGACAAATATTTTTACACAATACAAAAATTTTAGACAATTCTTTTTTAAAAAACATATTTTTTATGCATACACTCCGTGGGACATAGGCGTGAACAAGTAAGGTATCAGAAAAAGGAGAAAAAATGTATCCGAGGGTTTCAAGACAGCAAAATTTTTTTTGTTAAACAACACAAAAATATCACATAAAATAAAAAAATTGGTGAAATACATTTTTTTAAGGACCACTGTTGTTAGAAAGGCAAAAAATTGAATGTGATAGTTGCATTTGTATGGACAGAGAAAACGGAAAATTGGTGGGGACAACTTAACAGTTTCAAATCCGTAGATTTCATTTCCGAAGTACATATCAAGATCTTTGGTGCTTGTGCCGGTGAAGTGAGATTCCCTAGAAATAGTAATATCGTATATGAACGGTTACGTGGTAGGATGGGGTTGAAATTTTTTAAGAATAAAAATTATGATGATTTTTTGATAAGAAAAAGGGACCATACCCTGCTTCTATCATATAGAGTTGTAGGTGTAGGAAGGTTTTTAGATCGGATCTGGCGTTTTGTCACTTGAAAACGTAAAAATATAAGAAATTTCATTTGATGCAATAGGCTGCCAAGAAAGTTGTAATAACTGTATACTAGTATGAAACGGTCAAATATTGAAAAAATAGATTGTATTTATATAAAAAGATGCATATAATTAATTTATGGTTTTATACAATTTCTTTAGGGTCTTTTTTGTTTTTTCTGTCCTCAAAAAGTATAGTAAGCATGAAAAAGCGATGCAGAATGAATGATTCTCTAGTTTTACAAATTTTTGGGAAAAAATTACTAATAAATTGGGTTAGGGTGGGAAATCGATTTTTTTTTACGGAAAAAGGCCGTATTGATCTGTTTTGTATTAGGAATAATTGAAAAAATTTTTATTTACCATAAAGAGTCTTGAGTCGAGAATGCTATACTATGTTATAAAATCATTGACCATTCACAGGGTGTAGGCTGCATGAGGCAGATTGAGAGTAGTGTGGGAGCAACGTGAGAATAAATTCACCACCGATATCATTTTTCCTGGGGAAGATACTGAGGATGATTTTTAAAAAGAGGACGAGTTTTTAAGGAATTTTTCCCCAAAAAATTAATATAAATATGCCATACAGTAATGTAGAGACATATATTTCATTTTTTTAAAAAATGTAAATAAAAACGTTTTTATATATAAGTGGAATTATGAAATCAGAAAATTCGTGGAGTTTTTAAATCTCGAATTTGATGTGACTTTTTTGTAAAAATGACCATCGAAGTTATACTTGATTTTCCCGTTGAATTTTTTATATATTCTGAAAATAGAAAGGATGAAATGAGATCTCGTTTATGTAGAAGATACGGACTAGCTCAACGTATCCGAGATCATTAATTGATTAAAAACGTGGGATTATGTATAGGAAGGTTTAAAAGTCATATTTTTGGAAATCATTTCTTGGATAGACCATATGGCAATAGTGCATGGGGATCTCGAGCAGAAATCCCGGGTGAATACTCTTCAATCTTGTAAACCGGGCAGGTCCGGACTTTCAGCATGCTCTCCAAATTTTCTCTCTTCCACTAATTTGTTGGGGTAGGGAGTATAGCACTGAACCATACTACGGCACTGCTTACGGCATATCGATGTTCTCTCGCCAGATACTCGCGGGTGTCCTAGAAATAAGTCACTAATATTGAAAGAAGAACGGTTGAAATGACCAAAATTGTAAGTTTTTCATAATGAAGTATATTTGTGAATAAATAGGAAAATTTAGTTTCATACGGTTTTTTTGGACTTTCACAATTTTTTTATGATTAAAATAGTTTTTTTATGGTCAAAACTCGAAATAATATGCTGAACTCACCAAAGCTTTTGCTCTTGTAACACCAGCGTATTTGCTCGGATCTGTAAATCGGATCGCGTACCATCAGCATACTGTAGAACCAGCCGTGTGGGGATCGATAAGTATAACACGATGCATACATAGCCGATTACCGGTTGACATCCAGACAATACATAGATATTAAGAAATAATTAATTTTTTTTTGTAGATATATTGTAAAGTGGGGAACTGTTTCAGAGCTTTTTATGTAATAAATTAAAAAGCAATAAAATGAAATTTGCTGTTAAAAACACGTTGACTGTAAGGACACTGTTTTGATCATAATGACCACTGTGGTTTCTCTTTAGATATGTTTAATTCTTTTCTCGATGGGTTGAAGATTTGAAATACTTAAAAATAAAAAAGATGTGATATTGATATGAAGATAGATAAGCCAATGAAAAATCACATTTTTCTTTGATTCACCGATGAATCATAATATTACTAAAATTTAATATATTTTATTCATTTTTTAGAATAGAAGGGGAAGCAACACATAGAAAGTATATCTAAAAATTAGGAATCACGTGACATGATGTAAATTATCCTCAAACTGTATATATATATTATTTAAAAACTGTGCAACACTTTAACGATTGATATCATTTACCTTTAGGTATAAAGGATATAAATTGTAGCCAATCTGCTAACCACATTAGATTGCAATAAATTAATAATAATAATAATAATAATCATCAACATATCTTACATATTTATTATTTTAACATTTTTCCATAGGGTAAGATTTTTTCTGATTCCATCATATGATAAAATACATTTGCTAAAAAGATGAAATTTTGCTCCCAGTGAAAACCTTTAGTCTGTCTTTAATATCTCATACAATGTGAGTCACAAACATAAAATTTGGTAATATATTTATTAAAAGAAATGTTTTTGAAAATCCTACTGGGTGGAATTTATATTATCGATTACGGTTGTTTTTTGGCAAATTTATTCGAAATATTTATACTGGAGACCTGTTTATTTTTTTTCAACATACATAATTAACGACACGTCAGTATTACTCGTGGAAATATATGAATACAGCGTCAAACGATGTATATCATGTTTATTTTGGCCAAATTTGGTCAAAAACGAAAGCTTCGAATTGTTGACTAGAAAAAAACCTTTGTTTATAGTTTCGAATGTATTTGTGATCTCGTCTATTTTGTGAAGACTTAACGTAGACCTAAGAAGAGCTGTTGAACACCAACACCTGTCGGAAAACAGCTGGTATCAAAGAAGTATCATGACCTGCGATATGTATATCTCGAATTAAAAAATACATTGCTGCGATAACCACCTACTCCTAATCAGAGAATAAAATTTGTTTAATAGGTTCAAACCTATAGTTCTAATTTATCCTACCTATATCCCTTTAACACCTTTTGGATGATTTGAGAGATGTAGTTGAGGGAGCCAATCCTATACACTCCTAAGACCCCTTCAGCCAATCATTAAGGCCGCCTTTCTCTCTTTCAGCCACAATCTCTCAATCATCAAAAGGTGTTAAAAGGGATAGATACGAAGAACCGCTGCCTTAGTGTAATTTTTATATTCGACGTCATAGTGTGTGACGTCAGAAAGGTAAGTACGTTGTCTGGCTCTTGCTCTTGTGATTCCAGATTCCTCGCTCTGAATGCTTGGCCAATGGAATTCCTCAATTGGTTTCACTCGATCTTATTGTTTTTACAAAAGCGAGACTAGTAGTGAGGTCAGCGAGCGCAAGAAGTCGGAGGCTGTATCTCGAAATTCCATACATGGGGACAAATTTAATTATATTGGCCATTCAAAATTTTTTATCGGTTCTTCGAATCATTAAAAATTTGGATTTGAACCAAAAAAATTCAGAAGTATTCGAATTTTTCCTAAGTATTTTTTTCCAGTATTATGCATTTTTATTTTTTTTTGAACGCTTTGGATCGATGACCTAATTAACTTGCACCAGGTAGCCTGCAATTGTATCTTGAACTCTACTAAATTTTCTTCCGAAACTCAAAAAAAAATAAACCAATAATTTCTCTAAGATGGGTGAAATTGACGTAAACCGACGACGACTATTCTCGAGATCCATACAGGTGAAACTAATTTTTGTTGCAATTTAAATATTTGTCATCGGTTTGCTTCCGAACAATTAAAAAATATGATCTTGACGAAAAATAAAGTTGCGAAATATGGATTTTTCCAAGTATTTTTTAATATTCAGCTGTATTTTTGAGCGCCTAATCGATAGCCGTTAATTTTCACTGACCAGTCAGCGCTGCAATTCAATCTTGCGACCGATCAAAAAAAATAAAAAAAACAAATTCCCTTCGAAAAAATGTCAAAAAATATTAATATTATTCGTCTTCTCATTGGTATGGGCAATTTTGTATAGTAATTGGAGACATATAATTTTTATGAAAGCTCACATTTGAGCGGTCAAAAATTTTCTTGATTCAAATCATGATGACGTCAAATTTTCACGTAGAGAATCATGCATTTCGCGAGCAAATCTTGTTGGCATCTTCTGTGAAATAATCGTTGATGTCATTTATTGAGGCCTCTAAATGATATCGATGATTATGCCTGGGTCACTTTAAAAACTTATTTTGCCTGTTAAAAGAATGATGGAATAAGTTTTTAAAGTTACCCAGGCATAATGATCGATATGTATTCTAACAGTTTGAAGATTATATGGCATTTTTTTGAAAAACCAACATACAAACTCGGATAACGCATATTCGTAGGTCAGCTTTTTGTCCTCGCGATTCTTGACATTGTTGTTTGTTAAGAAAAAGCCACGCCTGATAGAGTTTCTAAACAATTTAATGGTTGTTTGTGTTGATAATCAATTATAGTATATCAATAGAAACGCCTTTGCAATCAATATGCCGATAATTGGTAGCAATGATATCCGAAAATTTTGGAATTTAGTTTCAGGGTTCGCCTTCTTCAAATAGAACGGGTATATGTGCTGTAATCACATGCTGGTAGACTCGAGTCTGCAGAAGAGATTCGCAGTAATAGGAACAAAATCGAATTGAGTATCTTAAACAACCAATCAACTCAATTGAGTACAAGAAGTTGATCATACTTAATATTTCACGCTTCTCCGTTTCAAAATTTTAAGGTTATCATTAAAATCAGCGCTCAGTTCAATATGGTTCAAAATCACGTTGGAGAGGTCATTTTTGAATAAGGAAAAAGTTTTTGTAGACCTCTTATCCCTTAGCAAAAACAACATTTTAGAATAAAATAACCATAAATATACTGTCTAATATAAATTTGGTTCATTTTCACAATTACTATTCTTCTTCAGTGTTTAACTGTAATGAATCATTCCATGACTCTCATTTTATGTACAGGAATTCACAGTCTTTTTGAAGTTTCTTTGGTGTTGTGTACCAAGAACGTCATCGAAAAATTATGCGATTATATTTGAGCTTCTTTATATTATTTTCAAACTAAAGCATTTTCATAATCTGCATTTTGATGTAATATGTTTCGGCTTTTCCTTATGCACGGCTTGGTTTCCGTTTCAATTGTTTTAACAGCAGTAACATAATCGTTTGTCCTCCGTCGAGGCAGGCCCGATTTTTTGTAAACAATCGCTTTCCGTTACAAAAGCGACAAAATACTTTATTTTTTGATGACCCAGAAGATCTCAAGGCCAAAGAAGAGAATTAGAAAATTTGAGAAAATATGGAGATTGGATATGCCGATATAATAGATTTGTATTTAAACTAAAAAATATATTCGCGACCCCGGCGACCAACATGCCAATTTCGCAAGCGAAATAATCGACCCACAATAATATTTTATTAAAATAAAATCTATTATATCGAGCAATACCAATCATCCATATTTTCTCAAATTTTCTAATTCTCCTTTCTTTGGCCTGAGATCTCTGGGTCATCCAAAAATATAAAGTTTTGTCGCTTTTGTAAACGGAAGCGATTTTACAAAAAATCGCCGCTCGCGAGGATCAAAACGATAGGTTACTGGTTAAACAATGGATAACGGAAACCAAGCGATCGCATAAGGGAAAGCCGAAACAATATTAAACATCAAAATGCAAGATTTAATTGAAAATGCTTTACACTTTGAAAAATAATATAAAGAAAGCTCAATAATAATCGCATAATTTTCGATAGACGTCTTGGTACCAAACAACCAAAGAAACTTCAAAATAAGACTGTGAATCCTTTGTACATGAAAGATGAGGAGTCCATGAATGATCTCATTACAGTTAAGAACCACACTTGAAAGAGAATAGTTAATTGTGGAAAATGAACAAATTTATTATAGACATATATTTTAATGGTTATTTTATTTCTAAATGTTGTTTTTTGCTTAAAGGATAAGAGGTCTACAAAAACTTTTTTCCTATTCAAAATGACCTCTCCAACGTGATTTTGAACCATTTGAACTGAGCGCTATAATTGATTAACCTTAAAATTTTGAAAACGAGAAGCGATGAATATTAAAGTATGATCAACTTTGTAGATTGAGTTTGATTTTTTATACTCAAATCCGATTTTTTCCTGATTACTGCGAAATCTCATTCTGCAGACTCGAGTCTACCAGCATGTGATACAGCACATATAACCGTTTATTATGGAAAGACAGGGCGAACCCCTGAAACTAATCCAAAAATGTTCGATTATCATGCCTACCAAAATTATCGCATATTGAATTGCTAAAGGGTTTCTATGATATACATATATTGATTATACAACACAAAAACCATAAATGGTCTTGAAACTCTATCAGCTGGCCTTTTCTAACAACCAACAATGTCCCAAGGGAAAATCGCAGACAAAAGCCTGACTACGAAATATGGTATCCGAGTTTGTATGTGAGTTTTTCAAAAAAAAATGCCAATATACATCTCAACTGTTGAATACATATCGATCATTATGCCTGGGTAACTTTACAACTTATTCCATATTCTTTTAACAGGCAAATAAGTTTTTAAGTGACCCAGGCTAATCTCGATATCATTTAAGCTCAATAAATATACAACGATTATTTCAACAGAAGATGACCAACAAATTGTCCGCGGAAAATGCATGCTCTCTAACCGTGAAAAATTGACTGTCCAAATCATGATTTTGGAATCAGAAAAATTTTGAAACGCTCAATTGTGAGCTTTCATAAAAAATATAATGTCCCAATTTTAACTATACAAAATTGCCATACCAATGAGAAGACGAATAAATTAATATTTTTTGACATTTTTCGAGATTTTTTTCTCTTTTTTTTGAATCGGTCCGCAAGAATTTGAATTGACCGGCTGACTGGTCCCAGTGGAAATAAGGTAATCGATTTAGGCGCTCAAAAAATACAGCAATGATACTAAAAAAATACTTTGGAAAAATCCTTTAATTTCGCACTTTTTATTTTTTCGTCAAAATCAATAATTTTTTAAATTGATTCGGAAGCAAACGGCGATGACAAAATTTAACATGCAACAAAAATTAAGTTTCAACCATGTATGGATCTCGAGAAATAGCCTCCGTCGGTGTACGTCAAATTTCACCATCTTAGAAATACTGTTTATTTTTTTTGAGATTTTCGAAAGAAAATTTAGTAGAGTTCAAGATTACATTGCAGCCTACCTGGGCAAGTTAAAATTAAGGTCATCGATCAAAGCGTTCAAAAAAAAAGCATAAACTGAAAAATACCTTAGGAAAAATTCGAATTTCTGAAAATTTTTTTTTGGTCAAATCCCAAAATTTTAATTGATTCGGAAGCAGACCGATAACAAAATTTTGAATGCAATATAAATTAAATTTCTCCATGTATGGATTTCGAGATACAGTCCTCCGACTTCTTGCGCTCGCTGACCTCACTACTAGTCTCGCTTGTAAAAACAGATAAGATCGAGTGAATACCAAATTGAAGAAATCCATTGGCCAAAGCCATTCAGAGCGAGAATCCTGAATCACAGAGAAGAGCCAGACACGTCCACTACTCTTTTCTGACGTCACACACTATGACGATGGGGGGAAAAAAAAAAAGAACCATAAAAATTTACACTAGGCAGGTTTCTTCGATATATCTCCCTTTAACACCTTTTGGATGATTTGGAGAGATGTGGGGCTTGAAAGAAGAGAAAGCGCCTTAGATTGCTAGAAGGGTCTTAGGAAGTGTTGAGGATTGCTCGCCTCAACCTACATCTCTTCAAACATCCAAAGGTGTTAAAGGATATAGGTTAGGCATAAATTAGTAACTATAGGTTGAACCCTAATTTTAAACAAAATTTATTCTCTGATTAGGTAGGTTATCGCCACAATATTTTTAATTCCGAGAATACAATCGCAGTCATGATACTTTTGGATACAGCTGTTTTCCGAACGCAGTTGTTGTGTTCAACAGCTCTATCCTTAAGTCCACGTTAAAGTCTCACAAATAGACATGATCACAATACAGTTCGAAACTATAAACAAGGTTGTTTTTCTAGATCACAATTTTGACTTTACAGTTTTTGACCAAATTTTGCAAAATAAACATGAATACATCGTTGACGCTGGATCATCTACTCACACGAGTAAATACTGAGCCTGTGTAATTATGTATGGTGAAAAAATAACAGGTCTCCAGTTAAATATTCGAATAAATTTGCCAAAAACAACCGTAATCGATATAAAATTCCACCAGTAGGAATTTCAAAACATTTTTTAATAATATATTAACCAAATTTTTATGTTTGACTCACATTGTTGGAATATTAAAGACAGACCTAAAGGTAATTTCAACTGGAGGAAAAATTTCATCTTTTTTAAGCAATGTATTTATCATATGATGGAATCAGAAAATCTACCCTATGAAAAAAAGGTAAAATTAATAAAATATGTAAATATGTTTGATGATTATTATTATTATTATTAAATTTAATTGCAATTAATGTTGGGTTAGCAGATTGGCGTACAATTATATCCTTTATCCCTAAAAAGGTAAAATGATATCAATCGTTAAAGGTGTTGCACAGTTTTTAAATATAATATATATATACAGTTTGAGTGATAATTTACATCATGTCACGTGATCCTAATTTTTAAATAATATTTCTATGTGTATGCTCTTCCCTTCTGAATTTCTAAAACAATCGAATATATATTTCCAAATTTTAGTAATATATGATTCATCGGTGAATCAAAGCAAAGAAATGATGATTTTTCATTGGCTTATCTATTTTCAATATCAATATCAATCTTTTTATTTTTAGAGTATTTCAAATCTTCAACCCATGCGAGAAAAAATCTAAACATATCTAAAGAGAAACCATAAGGGTCATTATGATCAAAACAGGGTCCTTACAGTCATACGTGTTTTCAAAAGCAAATTTCATTGTGTATTGCTCTTTTAATTTATAACAAAAACCAGCTCTGAACCAGTTCCCCACTTATACAAATATATCTACAAAAATTAATTATTTTTAACTATCTATGTATTGATTTAGGATGTCAACCAGTAATCGGCTATGTATGCATCGTGTCATACTGTATCGATCCCCTACACGGCTGGTTCTACAATATGCTGATGGTACGCGATCCGAGTTTACAGATCCCGAGCAAATACGCTGGTTGTTACAAGAGCAAAACGCTTCGGTGAGTTCCAGCAATATTTATTTCGAGTTTTTACCATACAAAAAACTATTTTATATTCATAAAAAATCATGTGAAAGTTCAAAAAAACCCGTATGAAACTAAATTTTCCTAATTTATCACAAATATTTTCATTATGAAAAACTTACAATTTTCGGTCATTTCAATCCTTTTCTTTCAATATTAGTGAACTTATTTCCTAGGACCATCCCGCCGAGTATCTGGCGAGAGAACATCGATATGCCGTAAGCAGTGCTCGTAGTATGGTTCAGTGCTATACTCCCTACCCCAACAAATTCAGTGGAAAGAGAGAAATTCTAGAGAGCATGCTGAAATCCGGACCTGCCCGGTTTACAAGATTGAGAGAGTATCACCCCGGGATTCTTGCTCGAGATCCCCATGCACTATTGCCATATGGTTATCCCAAGAAATGATTTCCAAAATACTGACTTTTAAACCTTCCTATACATAAATCCCACGTTTTTAATCAATAATGATCTCCGGATACGTTGATAAGTCCGTATTTCTACATAAAACGAGTCTCATTTCATCCTTTCTATTTTAAGAATATAAAAAATTCAACGGGAAAATCAAGTATAACTCTCGAGGTCATTTTTACAAAAAGTCACTCAAATTTCGAGTTTAAAAAACTCCAGAATTTCTGTTTCATAATTCCACTTTATATAAAAAACGTTTTTATTTACATTTTTTAAAAAAAATGAATATATGTCTCTACATACTGTATGCATATTTTATATAATTTTTTGGAAAAAATTCCTTAAAAACTCGTCCTCTTTTTAAAAAAATCATCCTCAGTATTTCCCCAGAAAAATATATCGTGGTGAATTTATCTCCACGTTGCTCCACCACTACTCTCAAATCTGCCTCATGCCAGCCTACACCCTTGAAATGGTGAATGATTTATACAAGTATAGCATTTCGCTCAAGAAGCTCTTTATGGTAAATAAAATTTTTCAATTATTCCTAATACAAAACAGTTCAATACGGCCTTTTTCCGTAAAAATAAAATCGATTTCCCACCCTAACCAATTTATTAGTATATTTTTCCCCAAAAAATGTTTAAACTAGAGAAGTCATCATTCTCATCGCTTTTTCATGCTTACTACTTTTTGGGGACAGAAAAAACAAAAAAACCCTAAAGAAATTTGTAAAAACCATAAAATTTATATAGCATCTTTTTTATATAAATACAATCTATTTTTCAATATTTGAACCGTTTCATACTAGTATACAGTTATTACAACTTTCTTGAGCCTATGCATTCAAATGAAATTTTCTTATAATTTTTACGTTTTCAAGTGACAAAACGCCAGATCCGATCTAAAAAACCTTCCTACACCTACACTCTATATGATAGAAGCAGGGTATGGTCCCTTTTTCTATCAAAAAAATCATATAATTTTTTATTTCTTAAAAAATTCAACCCCCATCCTAACCCAATAACCGTCTATACTGATATACTTATTCGTAGGAATCTCACTTCACCGGCAAAGACACCAAAGATCTTGATATGTACTTCGGAAATGAAATCTACGGATTTGAAACTGTAAGTTGTCCCACAATTTTCCGTTTCTCTGTCCATAAAAATGCAACTATCACATCAATTTTTGCCTTTCTAACAACAGATGGTCCTTAAAAAAATGTATTCACCAATTTTTTTATTTTATGTGATATTTTTGTGTTGTTTCACAAAAAAAATTTTCTTCTGGAAAACCCCTCGGGATACATTTTTTTCTCTTTTTCTGATAACCTTACTTGTCACGCCTATGTGCCACGGAGTGTATGCATAAAAAAATATTTTTTTTAAAAAGAATTTTCTAAAAAATTTTGTATTTTGTAAAAAATATTTGTCCTATTTATATCTATATTATGTGAACCTACCTAAATTATTTCTAATATACTAGGCTATTGATGATATCTGGGACAATGAGATCGGTCTCCTCGATTGTAATGTTGTGAGTCAGATGCAGTCTTTCTGCGATGATTTTGAAAAGATAAAGGATCTGCCAAAACTACGAGTTATTGAAGATCAATATGTTATGATCGACTCTTTTTATCGTCAAAATCTCTTACCCGAATCCGTAGCCGCCAATAATTTTCCCTATGTTTTCGATGATAACATTAAATTTATATCAACCCCGGAAATTGGTGATGAAGATTCTTCATCTTCATGTGATTCTGCTATGACTGTGGTCTGTTCCTATGAAGAGGATTCGTCAACTGTCAACAACAACCCCCTTAGATTCCAAAATATTACCTTTCCAATCTAGGTAAATCTAAAAAATTATGTAATCTACATTTCCATGTATAGTCTAAAAAAATTCCTTGTTTCTTCAAACAAACCCTAAACATTTCGATTTTTTAATTTCAATACCCTAATTTTCTAAAAAAACATCGAAACCCTTCCACGTCCTTGCTACAAAAAAATAGACTATATTCTCCTACCATTTCATAAGTTTTTTTAAAAAAATATTCTAGGTTCATCAAAATATCTCGACCACAAACAAGACCCAAACCACACCAATCCTCAGAAAAATAAAACTGCCCTCCTCATCTACACCTGTTCTATTAGGTTTCTTATTTAACCTGTCCCATTTTTTGCTGTGATTTAAATAGTCATTAACATGACTACGGATAATACATGTTTTTCCACTTTCCCCACTTTTCATATACACAGGGTTAATTTATACAATTTTGAAAATAATACTAAAAAACTTCTTATGACAATTTTTGGTAATAGATATTTTTTCTAGGATATTTTGTCCTACTAAGAAGAATCCTTCACCATTTGACCGCCCTGTGTCTATAGAAAAAGGTAGACAATTCGTTCTATCATCATTTATTTCACACCACTCAGCACCTCATTTTTAACGAACTGTTTCATTCAATAAAACGCACAGATTGATATAAGTAAATCATACTGTGCGAACCGTACCCAAAATATTGATACAATTGTTTGTGAATTATATACGCAAAACTGCATTTTTGATTATTTTTCCGAAAAAATCCCTAATGTTATGACGGTAATAAATTTTCAAAAAAATTATCTGTAGTTTAATCTACCTACAAATTTTCCTCGAAAAAATACCGTTACTATCCAAGTTCTGCCTATTTTCACAATGAGATTTTGCGTTTTTATTTTTGACCGATTTCCTATCCCCTTTTTTATAATTAATCCCTGTAAGGACTTATCTCATGATTCCCCCGTATTGTATATTTTTTTCAAAAAAACCATTTTTTTTAATCTTTTTTCACCCCAAAAAAATGGAAAAACTTCATGACCCCCTATAAAAATCATTCTGCATTTTTATTATGGCAGACCCCTTAGTTAATTTAAATATACAAATTTTGTCACCCCCCATAATTATTTCCAAGATCTCCTTTATATTCACAATTAATCGAAGCTAGGCATCCCTTTGCCTTACTAACTTTCAGCTTACATTTCTCACAATTAGTTTTGAGAGGGTACCCAACAGCCCCGTTTTATATTTTTATTATATTTTAATTTTTAACCTATTTTACAAAAAAATCTACTGCTCTCATTGCTTCAACATCCTATCCAGCAGAACTCCTAGAACTTCAATTTTATTGGTTATTTATTGAAAAAGAAAAAATCTCGGCACTTCTATACAAGGAACCTTCCTGAATTCTACATATTCAAAGGTTAGTAATAATCCAAAAAAACAATTTCCCATCCCCAACAATCATATTGCGTCAAGACTCATTGAATACCCAGAGAGAAAAAAACCCAGAGAAAAACCATTCAATCACGACATAACACTTGTGGCCATATAAATCGAACTTTCCAGAGGAAAAACTATTTTTCAACCATAATTTTGCTTATAGAAAAATATGTGTCCAAGCAGTCCGAATGACAACCTTGCTCCCATTTTTTAATTTATGAGAAGTTTTTCTTCAAGGAAGTTCCGTCCGTAAAAACGAACTCTCCAAATTTTCTATTTTTTTATGTATCTATTGGAAATGGACAGTACCTCTTTTTTGATAGGTCATTCATTATTCTCCAGAAAATCATCTTAGAATATAACCCCAAGATACTATATCGCATCAGCCGGTAAATGAGGTCAACTTAATCACAAAAAAAGTCCCAGAGAAGGTCTCACTTTTCTATTATACACATGAAAAAATTTCGAGGCTCGAAACTTTCTGCCAAATTCCATGGTTTTGAAAAAGGAGTCTGAAAGCCCTTCCCAATTTTTCACATCAAGAAATGCCTCAAATCCGGCAAAAGGGCAATCGTGTTTAACCAAAAGAGACCATTTCTATGCTATTTTTGTCCACGAAAAGTTGCACCCTTCTGCTAGATGGCAATACATTTCTTCGTGTATTTTAATTTTTCATAATAACCGCTAAAACAAAACTGTTGAATCTTATCTAGTGACTACATTTCCTTAACTCCGAACAGTATGAACCCCGCAAATATATTTCTGACATCAAAAGAAACGTTCAAACCGTTTTTTATCACCAAGCAATTTTTAAGTCTAAACATTTCTAGAAAATGATATCATAAATAATAACTAAATGTTTTAACTGCTCGCGTACTATCATAGAAATGAATTTTCCACTTTCGATATTTTTTTCAAAAAAGACGACTTCACGTCTTCGGAAGAAACTACAGCAATTTTTTCAGCCATTATAGCCAAAAAATGTTTAGCCCTCTCTAGAAAAGAATCATCCGACCAGTCCACCAACTTTTCTATTTCACAGATACGGCCCGTTTACAGTGCCTATTTGCTCAATCTAGGCCTATCATATCTCTTATGAGAAAGCTCAGAATGATTTTAATATATTAGAAAACTTCTCACCCCCCTAACCTCTGCGATCTTATATACAAATTACGTTAGGACACCAGAGCCACAATTGTGGCTTTTCTTTAAACGTTGCTCATAGAGAGTTTAAGGCAGCCGGAAATCGTAATACTTCTGCACCATGAGGTTGTGCGTCAGTATTTCTGTATCCGAAATTTTATATTCTAGGATTTCAACTTTTCAGTTTCAGAAAATATAGTGAGAAAGGCTAGGCAAACCATATCACGTGATACATAGTCACAGTTGTCTCCATAAGTGACTTTTTTGTTGGAAATGATGTATAAGTATCTGATCTACGTCATCGTATCGTCCACTTTGATTTATATTTCATACATCAGATTTTAATTTATTTATGAGTCGAAGATTTTGACAGAAAAAACATAACTTTTTCGATTAAAAACATGTTTATTCTTCCTATAGAATCAAATTATGAAAGAAATTTTTCTTCCACGACCTCCTAGTTAATATGCCATTAGAGTACAACTGTTGACAGCTTTTGACTGTTTAAACTTACTCTTATAATAATTTTTTTATTTTTCATGGGATACTTTGAGACAAAAAAATTTCGAAATTTCACCTCATACAAAAACATCCGCCCCCAGATACCAATAAATTTTTATCTCAACCAATATGTATGCAAAGACCACCTTCCCAAAAACTTGTTTAATCTCACATTTGTATCTTTATGTCCAGTTCAGGAGTAATTTTTCACGAAGTGAAGTATAAGTGAAAAAAACTCCTATAAATCAACACAAATAATGAGCCAGTTAGGAAAATGACTGTTCTGAAACTCTAGTTTAAATTTCTAGAAAGTGTAAAAAAATCACACATTTTTCCATGAAGTGATCAACTATTTCATTGTACCAATCTTTTAAAACATAACAATTGAAAATCGAAAAAAACACCGTATTTCTCGGAAAAAACACCTGAAAAAAATTCAACTATCTTTTTCTAAAAAAACTCTCCTCACATTATGTTTAATGCAAAAGATTTTACGATCCCGATATCTGTCGCCTTTGAATGATTTTCTAGGTATGCTAGAGTCACAATTGCGGCTCTATTCTCACAAGGGCTTAAATAATGAGATAATCCCTTTTTGGAGATTAGGAAAATTCCAAAATTCTCTCAAAACAATTTTTAATATAATGTTATATGCTACTCCTAGAACCCCTTAACAATATAAATTCATGGTTTATAACATTTCATATTTCTTAAAGAAATTGTAAAAACAGAAAAAATTTCTAAAAAATCGTATCCCCCTCATCCTGATCGCATTTTTATTCCAAAAAAACTTTTCAACTTTTTATTTTTGTAGCATTCCTGATTAAACCATGGACCTCCTCAAATTTAATTCCCTCGATTCCATTTTACTTCATATGGAGTCCTCCTCACAACCTCCGGAAATTTTGAAATATGACCAGATGACCTTGCGATCAAACTTTCATTTAATATTGGACACCTATGTAATACCTATGTAAAACCATACGGTGGGGGCGTACTTCGTTTTTCCGATGGATCCCGAATGCTCGGAGCAGGTTCGCCGAAGTTTAATTGCCTTGGGTTTTCCGAACGAACAGGTGTACATGGCATGGGAGACTGGTACCCTATGAATTATTCCGCTGGTTTAGCTTTTTATTCATCTCGTATTCAGATTGAGCGTGTATTCAATCTGGATATACTTTTTTTGGAAAAATATGGGATAAATCTTAATCTATCCATTTTAACACCAACTGATATATCAAGACTGACTACATTCGAGCGGAAATTACGACCGGTACCCATCTTTGACTGTCATGACACTCATTCCCCAGCATTTTATAACGGCACTGCTCCAACCTCAATTGGATATAATATCTGCCATGCACTTTCCCTTTTAACGTCTCAATTCAAATTGGCGTCATTAACAGGTAATCTACCTATCCTTTGGAATCATACATTTTTAGGTAAAAACATCCCCTTATTTTTAATTTTCACACAAATCTTTCCAGTATATTTCAAAAAAATCATATAATGGTATCATATCCGAGTTCTTATTCTTTTCCTAGAATTGCTAATCATTGGGATGATACGCCGCTTAATCATTGCCCCTAAAAAAACAAAGTTGGCAATCTTAAGTAGCCCCATCGCGACCTTTTCTTAGCAACCTTTCTAAGGTAAGAAGTCGGTTTATGGTATCTTTTTTTCAAAAAGTTTTAACTCCCTGGCGTCTTAAAAATGACCATAAAAAGGTCATGACAAAAAAATATTTTCCACTATTTGCTATACTGTCCTTGTATCAAACTTATATATTTATTCATTCTCCTATCTTGTTTATATAGTTTTGTTTATAAGGACAGTATTTTTAAATATTTGGAAAAAAAGAAAATTATTCATAGCGACCATTTTTACATAGGGTCTTACTAATTTTATAACGTATGAACAAAAAAATAAAAAATTTTTGCAATTCTTTTCAATCCTAATTCAATTCTGACATTCAATCATTACCAAACTCTACCTTGATGACAATTTAGATATCAATCGAGAGGGCAATCTGATGTACAATGATGAATTCAATGACCTACAAGTTGAGGGACTATTTACGGGGTCATACGGTGTAGGGGGTGGTGATCATGGCATACTTAGCCATCTTAGCACAATGTGTGCCTTATGCTTTGGATTTGAGGGACGGGGATACGATGAGGTTTTTCAATGGGGCGGAATCTTTCCTCGTGACAGGTAAACTACTTATTTTAGCATCATTTTTCAGCATGTTGGTCCTAGATTTTTCATAAAAAAACAAACAAACTCTTCCTTTTTTCAGAAAAAGCCAATTTTCATTCTTAGTTTTCACAAAAAAATCCATCTACTCAAAAAAAGGCATAAAAAAATCAAAAGCAATATATTTACTCCCTTTTTTATTCAAAAAAAAGATCTACTTTTTTTAAAAAAATACCAAACCTTATAAAAAAGGTCCTTCTAACGTCCCTTACCTGGTCAATTTTGGTCCCCCTCCTTCCTAACAACAAACAAAAAACCGACAAAACTCAGGACATCACATATTTCAAAAGTTAAAAATGATCACTTTTATAAAGTAAAGAAAAAAATTTTTATTTTTATTTTTAAGTTCTAATCATTTTGATTCATAAATTTGCATTATTTCGATTCATACTGATTTACATTTTTTTAGCGTTTTAACCGCAGTTCCCTACATCAATCCTCTTGAGAATCAATATGCTGTCAATGGTCTCGTCAACTTCGATCTCAGCCTTGTCAATTTTGATTCATTTTTGCGATTATGTCAAGTTTCACACTTTCTGGCAAACGAGGTTTTTGGATTAGAGTTCCAAGTTTTCCACCACAATTTTTATTGGGATTTCTTTCAACAAAATCACTCTTTACCTCGTTTGTCGGAAGGTGATAAATCTGCTCTATATTGGCTGCGAGACTGGAAAAATAGTGGTCCACATTATGGTATGAAAATACATGGAAAGTGCGGTTCTGTTAATTGTATGTGTGGATTAAATGATATTTTTTATGAAAATGAAACACATTAAATTTCCATACTTCGCTCTTTCCATTTATTCTGTGTTATGTCCTGGTTTAAATAACTTTAGCGCTTATACAATTATAATAATGTGAAGTGTACGTGAGATGAGGAAACAGCTGAGATTTCCCTTCAAAAAACCTTCTTGATGGCTTGATTTTGGTAAATCAGAGTAAAAAATGCCATTTTAATACGATTTATCATGTTTTCTAATTTGGTTTTCAAATTTTCACTTTTTTTAATTGCATTCTCCTCATGTCCTTTCTCACGTCCAAATTATAGATTATTCTCAGTTATAATCTTTATATTATCTCCCCGAGACATATTATATGGATTATGTCCGCTCAAACAGCAGTTCACCCCATTGTTTTTCCGTTTTGAACTTGTTCATTTCATAAAAATATCTTCACTTTATGGATCCTGCAGACCAAGACCTCTATTTTCGCAAAAATAATATGCCTAAATATCTATGTCCTTATATCGCCTCATTTTTTAATTTGATTTTTTTGCTTATGCCTTCTCAACAATTTTCTCTTCAATTTTTGTCGTCATTTCCAACGTATATTTGTACTATGCATATAGAAAAAAATAAAAACAATTTTTCCAAAAATATTTTTTATTGGTTTTTTTGAATTTGGTAAAGTCATCCCGCTGATTTTCATACAGCATAAAAATCTCAAGCAAAGGATTTTTATCATTTTCATATTACTTTTTTTGTTTTATTTGCCTCTAAGCATATTTCGGCATTTTACTTTCAAAAGCATCATTATTGAGTTTATATTTTATGGGCAATTTTACGTGTGGATTTCCGGATGAAAGCCAGTTAACTTTTATAGCGCGATATTATTAATTTTTAAACTAATTTTTACAAAAAACAGGGTACGCTTCTCAGGTTTTTAAAATGTAAATAATACTCCAACATGAGTAATTTTCTGTTTAAAAATTTTATATTATTTTTAAATATAGAAAACATCTTCCAACTCGAACAAAAAAACGGAAAACTGGGGCAAATCACTATCTGCATAAAAACATCCCAACCAAGTAATAATTTTCTGAATAACATTATAAGGATTGGTATCAATTTTGTATTTTCATTTCTTATGAGCACTTTCCGAATTTTTGTTCATTCAGAAAAGAGACCCCCACAAGATAGTGTCCCAAAAAAATACTTTTTTTCGGAGAGTTTTATTATTCATTTTTCTATCTACTTTAAGGACGTATAGAGATAAAAGAAGGACTATGACTCCATATAGACTATATCTACTCAATCCCCAGAGATATCATTGTCATCTCTAGAGATTTTGTCTTCTGCTTATGGATAGTTTCTCAACATTATAATTTTTGCCAAAACATTCTAATTTTTATATTTTGAATTAAGTTTTTCCAAAATAATCATTATTTCAGTTTTTCACAAAAAAAATTTCTGTTTTTCTTTAAAATTTTTTTATTTAACGGAAAAATATCCTCAAAAAAACCTTTTTTTTAAAGACTAAATTCGTACAGACCACATTATGAGCGAAAGCTGTGAGAATCCCGTCGAGGAAGAGTCAAAAGACTTTCCCTCCCTGGCTGGTCGTTCACTTTTGGATCCTTACATCGCTGTTGAAATAGAACCAACCCGAACCGAGCCTGTCGATTTTATGAAGCAGGGTTTTACTCCATTTGGTGACTTTCCAAAAATCCCAGGTATATAAGAAAAACTCAGCTTCATTTTTGTTTCAAGAAAAAGTTTTTTTAATCTTTTTTCCTAATGCGTTCCCTGTAGGATTTTCGATTCTCTTTCCTACTTATATTACAAAAAAACTCCGAAATTGTGTTTCCATCATAAAAAAATTCTACTAAAAACGTTTCTTTAGAAAAGCGTAAACGGCTTTCCAATGGTACCATTGCTTTCATTCCTGGTCCCTCTGCCTTTGATAATCATTGTTCTGAATTAAAAGCTAGAGGTACTCCCAGTCAGGACTGGAGTCACGCTGGTTTTATTCCACCTGTACCATGGGGTATGTCACGCTTCATAGATAATCGCACTGTTGGTTCACTTGTTTCAAATTCAAACTCCCCACCTACGTCACCAACTAGTGGTCATTTTACACTACGCTCCAATCTTAGTGTCGATACCGATGGAAAACCACTTCACCTTTTCAGTTAGTAATTTCATTTCCACTTTTGACAAAAAAGCCTTAGACCCCCTTTTTTTATGAGTTTGCCATTTTTTATAATTATCATCTAGGATAATTTTGTGTTTCATTAAATGATATTTCTATCAATTTTCATATATCTATCTTAAAAAGATATTTTTTTCATTCCTACGGCACAATTAAGTTTTTGAGAAGCAAGACATAAATGCCTAATCCTACACAAAAACACACTTGTTTTTGGAAAAAATAAAACAAAAAAACACATCATTTCGAGGGCTATATTAGTTGTATTTTCCTCCCTGATTTTAAGACTCTCTACAAAAAAATAACTCCGATTTGTTTAAGTAAAAAATTCCATTGACACTAAAAAAGTCAAAAAAAAATTAAAATAGTCTTTTAAGATTCATTAATCATTTGTCGATGCGGCCAAGCTTTCAAATATGACACCGTTGTATGCAAGGTTATGAATTCTCTCATTCAGCATGAATCCAACGGTTGGCTCGATACAAATGTCATCAATCTCAAATTTGCTACCAAGGACGGAACAGAGCTTTTCAATCGGTTCCCCCATTATGTTCAATCTGACCCCCGATTTAATTTTAAGGCCTCCACTTTTGATTTTGAAATAGATTCTACTGATACCAGGCTCCTCCAGATGCTAGAGAGTTCCATTGTGGATTCAATTTTACATCTCCCGGAGCTTGATATTCAGTCTAATCTATGGTCCGTTGGCTGGTGTGATAAGTTCAGATGGGGTTCTGAACTTCCAGCGCGCTGTGCTTTTGAATTTCATGAGTTGCTTTCACAGCTCATGTTCAGTCTTGTTGATCCAATCAATGGTCAATATAGAAGCTTTCAACATGACTTGGTATGTTTTATTCACTTTTCCGTTTTATTTGTACAACTGTTTGAAACTCAAAAAAAACTTATAACAAAAAAATAATTTTTGGAAGTATGTAAGATGGTTGATTCATGTCTTAAGTTAGTTAATTGTGAGTCATCAACTTTCCAATCCTAAATTAAATTGAAAAAACAGGAAACAGTTGTACCGTATCCGATATTTTTTGATTTTTATCCCTCAATTTTATTTTAACATCTTTCCTGAGAAAACATGTAATCCATTTCATTTTCATGTTTCTACCCAGATTGCTTTTTTTAGGTCTCAAAAAAAATGTAGTAGAAAATTCACATAAAAGAAAAAGTTCACTTAATTTTTCAAAAAAATCCTATTTTTATTTCTATAATAATTAATTTTTAAGGATTTTTACAGATTATCGTCCATCGTTCATGGTTTATTGCGGCTTTCAAAAATGCAAACGCTTGCTCCGGAAATCGCCATTCTATTTTCTGTAGTTGGGGCTCCATTTTATCGAAGGTGAGTCTTTATGAACAACCCTACTAATTTTCATGGTGTTTTATAAAAATTCATAAAAAAATAATTTAAAAATAATTTAAAATTTATTTTTCAGAATTTATATTAATTCTGCTCTTGGCCTACGAAATTGTTACATTCGATCACGCAGCAAAACAAGTACCGCTTTATTTCCTAATACCTCCGATGTACGACGTCATATCACCCTGTTATGTGGGTCCTTACAGCGCTCTGTCAGCGTTGTCAAAAGCCACCCTGATTTAAGTTTTTCTGGACTATATTCCTTGTTTTGTCAACCCTAATTTTTTATTTTTCCAAAAAAAATTTCCATACCTAAAAAATAGCTTTTTATAATCATTTTTAATATAACATATTATCAACTTTCCTATTTTTACACATGATTATTCATATGGAGCGAGTGAGAAGAGGTGATAACTGGGCTTTTCCATACTAAAAAAACTTCCGGAAGGTTCTATTTTGTGTTAGTAGGATTCGGAACATATTAATATGGTAGTACAAATAAAACTTTTCCAGAGAGTGATTTAGATTTAGGTTTTCCCAAAAAAACAATCCTCACAAAACCCTCAGTTTCTCACGTTCAATTTTTGACTGATCATGCTATGATCAGCTGTAACCGTATTTTAACAACTCATTCTCATCCTTTCAAAAAAATTTAAAAAAGGCTCCTTAGTACTAGGTTTTCTATAAGCATATCCACTCTCAAACAAAAAAAATAAAAAAGTAAAAAAACTCTTTCTTTAAAATATGCATCATTAAGAGGACATTCTCTCCTATTTAGCTTATTATTTCTAGAACAATAATCGGCTTTCCTATTATGACCGATAGACATACTCTTCAGACGACTTTCCTTAATGATTCTATGGACATCTCCTCCCTATCTGATAATCACACCATACTGACCTCAGGTTAATACTAAAAAAATTTGCACTCATGATGGGAACAATTACTTTTTAGCAGTATATTTTCAGAAAAAATTCCCCTACAGATCTGTCCTTAAATGTTGTATTATAGATTTATTTTCAATATAATCTATTGTAGGTGTTCCCGATGCAGCTAGAATTGTATATCCCTCAAAAATTGATGCTTCTACCCAAACCTCAAGTTTATCATTGGCTCATGTGCGGACTGTAATTTCAAGTCTAATGTCCAATGATGTCAATGGGTCTGATGATTTCAATTCGATTGATATCAACAACGCCTCTAATTTATTAGGAAAACGTTAAAAAAATTTTATTCGGTATTTAATTCTTATAATCTCACAATACTATTTTCAAAAAAACATTATTTTCAGATTATTTTCACCATTTCGAGTCAATGATCCCTGTTTTAAATTTTTATACAAATTTGTTTACAATTTTTTTCAAAAAAACAAAATGTAATTACCTATATCATTTTATCAAAAAAATAAAAATAACCGAAAAAACCAGATAAACAAAGAACAAGTCTAACATCCTTGTCCTTATACTTAATCTTTTTCCAAAATATATTATACTAAAAAAATTTTACCTTTTTAGATTTTTTTTTAAAAACAATACCCCTAATGTAGTCATTATCATCCCCGATGCCCTAATTTATAACGTTTTTATGTAGACCAACTTGATTACATGCTGATTGAGAGCTACAACGATTCCACGTTTCGATCAGAGATGGAGTCAATTATAGGTATAATGGATAAAAAGTTTCCGTTTATCATTTTGAATTTGTTCCTTTGCCATAGGATCCCATCATAATTTTATTTTTCTCCCTCATTGTCTTTATGTGAATCAAATTGCTACATTTCTTTATGAAAACCAAGAAAATTTTATATCCCTTATTTTGAACGTCATAACAGTGCACGTACGATTTGGGACAGAGATTCAGCTCGACTCCAACATATTCTGCGGAACTATGGCCGTCAATAGTCACAATCTTGTTTATAAAGCTGGGAAAAAACGAACCGTCATTGGCTCACAGGATAACTACAAACTCATTAATTTATTTACAAACTCTTCAAAAAAAGTTAGGTTTTCTGATAACGCCCACTCCACCGTTTTTTACTGACTATATATTTTCTCTTTTTATCAGTTTTCATCATTATCTAGAAAAAACCAAACGTCTCAACGTACACCAGAGTCACATGACAATCCTCTTAAATCATTCCCCCATCCCCTTATTTTAATTACATGTCAATTTTATTATAAAGATGGATTTTTCACCCCTCCTGTAGCCCCTATTTTTCTTTTCATAAAAACAATGGTCACAAAAAAATAAACATCGAAATGTTACTCACTTAATCTTTCTACCAAACTGGTATTTTTAGGTGATTTTGCTTCTAAATCTTCATAACTTTCGATGCAATCTCAACTTATTGTTTTTACTTTCCACTTTTTAACTTATTCAAAATTAATTTTTGTCAAAAAAATGAGAAAACGAAAAACGATAAAAAACAACTTATTTGTAGATTATATTCTAAACATCAAGTCGGTTCCGTCCCTTTTATCATGCTTCAAAATCCTCAAGCCACTAGGCGCTTAGAATTTCTCCAAAATTTAAAGAGGGGCCGTGGTAGAGTCATTATTGCCAATAGTACAACACGACTGACCACTGCAGATGCCTCCGGAGGTGTTACGACTGCCTCACAATTGCGTGTTCAAAATCGGTTGATTAACACGAGACGCCTAAAAGAAGCAAAAATCAATTCAATGCGTGAAAAGGTTACAAGAGTCGATTCATCAAGAACCAATTTACGACACACCCAATTAGATCTACTGAATTTCGTGAGTGGTCTTCCTATTTTTTTAAAAAAACTTCAACTTTTTCCAAAACCCAAACGCGTCTGACGTCTTATTTTTAAATATCTGTTATTCAGGTAGCCCAAGTCTTTCTCTCAAAAAAGCTTATCATTTCTTCATAAAAAACAAAACCATTTTTTCAAAAAAATGAATTCTTGTAGGTGTCTTTCTAATAGATGACTAAATATTTCCCTGATTTTCAGACTACTTTGTCTAATATGACATTTTTTTGGGAAAGTTTTCATCACGGATAAAAGAAATATTGATGACATTCTACAAAAAAACATAAGGGTGCCTGCAGGGGCCGCCAGTGAGCAAAATAATTTTCAACCTATATGTAGCTTTTTTTCTCCAAACTTCATGTTTTTATCTTTTTTTCAAAAAACAATCCGATCTATTAGCTTTTGATAGATATTAAATAATTTTCATTAAGGCACGTGACAATCCAAGCGTATGTCGACTTTTCTCATTTGATCCCCGAATTGTTAACCTCCCGCTATGTAGCACAGATTTTTCGTCTCAAAAAATGGCTTTCCTTCCCGAGTGTGTCCTTCCATCCAGCGTAAATGAATTGGTAAGAGAACCTTCACAACGCGGTGTCCGTAGTTTGCCGGAAATAGCCCTACATCCTACATTTATCGCTTTTTTCTTCATTTTTTATAACAAAACAATATTAAGTGCTGATTATTTACATTTTTAGGCTCTTACAAAAAATCCGTCTTTTGATTCAATTCTGGCTGACAAGTTTGGTGATCTTTGCAGTGTGCTTTTACAACTTGATAAACTATATGATCGTTATACCAATTGTGGTTCTGCAATGGTCCGCTCCCCTTATTGGGTTTTTGGATCAATTTTCCATGTCAACGAAGAGATTGTTTTTATGGATCCAATCCGGCCACCAAAAGATTACTTAGCTTCATCATGTGGTAAGAAAAATCCCTGAAAAAAAATTTTTCATATCAACTAGGTCAGAAAAACAAAACTTCCCCTCAATAAAACATATCTATTTCTCACTTAAAGATATTTAATATATACACAAGAAGTTCTAGACCAATAATTCTTAATTTTCTTATTTCATAATTTTCATTTCATACAAACTTGGTTTGGATAAACTTTGATGTTTTAATATGTTGCGATAAAACATTTACGGATGAAATTTTACGTAATATGAATAGTTACCATGACCAACTAGTTTTCACAAAACAAAATATTGAAAATAATTCATTACAGTTTCTTGAATGCTCAATTTATATCGATCAAAATAATGTTCCTCAATTCCGATCAGATTATAAGGAAGGCTCAGAATTAACGGTAGATTATAAATATCCTATAAGTCCGAATAATCTAAAAATTTTTTGTCTTATGCGGTGAAATTAATAGATGTAAGTTACATCTATTAATTTCACCGCATAAGACAAAAAATTTTTAGATTATTCGGACTTATAGGATATTT
>SCLH01000180.1:176109-206242 GCA_004367855.1 Oikopleura vanhoeffeni
GTAGATCTAGAAAAATACTCAGGTGGTACAATAACGTGTCAAGTAGGTCATTGCTTAGTAACCACGGATACTAGTAAACTTTTGATGTGTCACACTAAGTGGCAGGACACCCTACATCTGTGAATCGTCAAAATGATCATGGATGTACTTTTTTGTCAGGCAAGGCTTCGATCTGCAACTGACAAGATGTACGCACTGAGTATTTTTACTAGATCTATCAAACTACAAGAATGTACAACTAAGCATTTTTAGTTTTTCATAGGCCACTAATTTTCAAGATATATCCCCTATTCACTAACTTTTGTTAATATCCCGGGGCCCTGGAGTAAGGGGACGTAAGATGTGTTTTTTAAGTAGTAGGGCCGGGATATTAACAAGAAGTGTGAATAAGGGATATCACCAAGAGATATGTCAAATCGGTGCCCTCTCTAAAAGCCATCTCGCAGATACAATCCCCATAAATCATAAAAAAAGTGAAGAAAATTAGCCTCCAATGGCATACCATCAGGAAAAAATAATCTTCGTGAATAGCTTCACAAAGTCCCTCGTCTGCAACAAAAGCTTCGTCAAAGATATCTCTGATACTATTACCATCCATCTGCTTGTGGCCCATCCCTTTTACCCGCTTGACTTTGGTTCAAAGAATCTAGCCGAAAATTGTTGGGAAATTGAGATTGGACTTTGTTCCATTTGATTTCAAAAGGGCTGGGATTCGCGGCGCATTCGGTCGGCTTGGTAGGCTTCGTTTTTTTGCAAATTTTTTGAACTGTGAATTTTGAAAAAATATCCTTAAAAATTATATAAACACAGTTTCAATTGAGATTTTTAAACCAGTGATTACGGATAAGTTTGAATCCGATTTTTGCTTATAAAAATTTTTTAAGTTTTTTTGAAGTTTGGTTGTTTTAAAATAATAATTTGAAAAAATATTAAAGGTCACATTTTTGTTTGCGAATCTTAGTTTTTGCTCGAAACTGAAGTTGACACCGTTAATTGGTCATTGAGAATTTCTCATTATGTTTATCTGTTACATCCTACATGGTCTAATTATTATACTTTTTATCGGCAAGGGTAGCAAAACGGAAGCCACGAAGATCGCTAGCAAAAATGTGACATGTCTCGTTTTCTGTTGGATCCGAAAATCAAACTCGCTAGATTAAATTTTCTAAGACTATAGCTATAAATTATAGCTTATAAATGGTCGAAGCAATAAGCGAGACAGAAGCAAAAAGTAAATAAAAGTATGACCAATAATACTCCAAATATTATTCAGGTCGGTTGAAATTTAAACTTTACTTACATTTTCTAGTGCAACCAAACATTTTCAAGAATACAAAAAAAAAACAATAAATTTTTATAATTCCCCATTTTAATGGCTAAAAAATACCACTGGGGAATTGAGGGACTTCCTTTCTCTCTAACTGAATCTGCCGAAACTCTGATATAAAACATTTTTTGTGGAAAATTCGTATGAAGCATTTCCAAAAAAGGACAAAATTCATGACCCACATTTTGATATATGGCCTATTGGATAGTTGGCCAAAGATTCGCTGAACATTTTTCACCGAATTTCCTTCTGCTTTTAATTTAGTTCATCGTTAGCTATTTTCTCTGAAATTGCACTCATTATGCAGGTCTGGAAGTGAATATTAATGCAGTCTTGAAGTCCAAAAATGCGTATTTTGGAAAATCTGCCGTATTTAAAAATAAGCCCGAATTTTGAAATTTATTGTAAAAGTTAATTATCAGAAATCGCCGGACAAGTATCCTTTCCAACCTAAGGTCAACCTAATGATGCTTACTATCTCTATAGCGGCGGTGTTCGAATCCGACTAAATGTTGCTTTAAGGTACAGTTATGGTAGCAGTTCGCTATGAAATTTTCTGTTAATTTTGACCATACTTTTCGCCAAAAAAATAAAATGGTTAGTCTCGTCATTCACAAACGTCTAGTTATGCAACCAGGAGACTTCAGTAGACCGGAATTGAGCCATTTTTGGCCGAAATTAGATACCATTTTTTTTATACAAGTTTTCGATACAAATATAAATTAAATGGGTAGCGATCGCAATGTTTCTCAGCCTCAAAGTGCCCTAGAAACATTGCGACCGCCACCCCCTTAATTTACATTCGTATTGTTAACATGGTCCGATTCCTGTTATGATTAAGGGCCTATTAGGCTACTGATTATTATTATATTTTCGGCCCGAAAACATATCTATGTTTTCGCGGCCATTCGATTTTCACCGCCGAGCAGAAATGATGAAATAAATACAAAATAGAGTAAATCGGCATTTTAACCCTCGCATGAAGCAGAACCCTAGATTTTAGTATGAGAGTTAGCCAGAACCGTTAATAATAACCTCATTGGTACCAGAAGTGAACTTCGTGCCGAGGTAGAGAAGAAAATCACTCGCCACTTGTGGTGTTTTATTTAAAAAAAATCGACAAAAATATTCTTGTCGTCAATTTTCAAGCTTTTTTGGAAGTAAAATTTCTATAAAAGTTTTCCAGAACGCTTAAAAATTGTGCAATTTTCTTATTATTTTTACAGATTTTTAGAATAATTGGCTGTCATTGTTTTTTTCATATACAAATTTGTTTTTTTGATATTTTAAAGATGGTAAGGTGATGCTAAAAATTTAGGACCCGTCAGAATTTTTTTTTGTTTTCCCTCATTTCCGACTTTCCCGCCTAAAATTTTGAGAAAAAATATATTTTCCGGTTCTACGAAAAATATCGTATAGCGCAAAAAAAATAATGCAGTCCTTTAGTTCGAGAAATCGGATGAGCTTGCAGAAAAATTCTGTCTTTTTGCGAAAGTTTGACCCATTTAGATAACGTAGACCCCTTTTCACCCCAATTCAAGCCGCCTTCATTTCCGCAATTTTTAAGGGGCAAATATTTTTTCAAAATTTCGAACAATATTTTTGCACAAAAATGCAGTGGAGGCTTACAAGGAGCAGTTTATACTTGCTGAAAACGGGTGTCTATAATACAAATCAGGCGCCAAATTTACATTTTTGACTTTCAAAATTTTTTTTTCGAAAAAAATTGCCCAGGTTTTTTTCAATTGGTTATTTCAAAGATGGGAACACACTTTTGAGGAAATTTTTCGGAAAATTTGAAAAAAATTGATACAATGTTAAGGCATTAAAAAATGAGTCCAGCGAGCCGGAATTTGAGGCGGTCACGTTGTCTAGTAGCTTTGTTTAATTCGGCTCTATAAGCCCCAAAAACTGCAAAATCTATCGGGCTTCGATCTAAGACCCTCGGTATTTTGAATTGAAAAATCAAAGTAGATATTTGGAATCTTAAAAACAGTCCGTATAGGCGCTTTTTTTGTTTGTTAAAAAATTCGGTCTCAGTAGCGGTAGAGAGCAAAACATCAAAAATCGACGAAATAATTTTTATAAGGTAACAAAAATGATGGCAGAGTCCGCTTATAACTTCACAGCAGACGTTTTGTCAAACAAGGTTTTTGTCATGACAAAAATTGGAGTCATATTACACTAAATTACTGTTTTATGAATTTTTTTAAGAAATTTGATGATTAATTTTGCGGATTTCAGCCTGCAAAAATCTATCGGGCTTCGATCTAGAACCTCGGTATTTTTGAATTGGAAAATCAAAGTAGATAGTTGGGAATCTTAAAAACAGCCGTATTAGCGCTTTTTTTTGTTTGTTTGTTAAAATTCGGTCTAGAAGCGGTAAAGAGCAAAAACATCAAAAATCGACAAAATTGATTTTTATAAGGACAAAAATGATGGCAGAGTCCTTATAACTTCACAGCAGACAGTTTGTTGAATAAGGTTGCCGTATGACAAAAATTGGAGTCATATTCACACTATATTACCGTTTTATGAATTTTTTTTAAGAAATAATGTGATGATATTTGCGGATTTCAGCTGCGAAATCTGTCGGGCTTTCGAACTCCCGCCTGGTATTATGAAATGAAAACAATCAAAAGAACATATTTGGAATCTTTAAAACAGTGCGTATGGCGCTTTTTTTTGTTTGTTAAAATTCGTCGTCAGTAGCGATAGAGCGCAAAAACATCAGAAAATGCGACGAAATTAATTTTATAAGGACAAAAATGATGGCAGAGTCCTATAAATTTTTATGGCAGACAGTTTATTAAACAAGGTCGCCTATGGCTGAATTTTGGAGTCAATTACACGCATTGGACGGCGTTATATGATTTTTTATTGAAACTAGGTAAGAATTTGCTGATTTCAGCTGCGAAATCTGTCGGGCTTTTCAACCCTGCCCTGGTATAATGAATAAATGCATCAAAGAACATACTTAGAATCTAAAAACAAATGCGTATCGTCCTTTATAATGTTTTTTTGAAATTTCGCGCTCAAATAGCGGTAGAGGAGCAAACATCAAAAAGAACGAAAATTGTTTTTATAAAGACAAAAAATCCTTATATAATTATAAAGAGTCCTTATAATTTCACAGCAGACCGTTTGTTAGTCAAGGTTGGCATAATGACAAAATTGGCGCAAAATTACACTTATGAACTGTTTTTATGGTGTTTTTTTAAATGGGTGATAATTTGCTGATTTTAGGTAGCAAAAACTGTCGCGGCTTCATTCCTGGCCCCATCGTATTATAAGTTGTTAAAAGTTTGATTCTCCCCGCATAGCGGTATAAAAAAAAAAAAAAGAGAGCAAAACATGAAAATCGCAAATATGACGTTTATTTAAAGTCCAAAAATGATGGCTAAGTATTTTTTTATAGTGGCAGACAGTTTGTTGGTCATTAAGTTGCTATGGTTTAAACATTGGAGTTCATAATAACATTCATTTTAATAGTTCATGAATTTATAATTAAAAGTGTAAATTTATTTTATCATTTTTTATTATTGTTATTTTCAAAACACGAATTCAGTTAAATTAAACGAGTTTTCGCTCTGGTAAATAAAGGGAATCGCAAGGTCGTTTTCTTCTGCAATTGGTGTACTTGTCATAGGCACATTGTATTTTAGGATCCGCGCCCACACATATTTTTTCTTCTTCTGTATAATATCTCGGTGATGTAACCTAAGCAATTTGATAGATTCGCCATATATACTTAAATGTCGTCCAAGTAAAAATCTGCTCCATCAATGAAATTTCAGCTATGAGGCAAGACAGTGGTCCCACAGTCGGTGAATTTGTCGCTAAATAATAATTAATATTTCGAATTAGGTGATCATTGATTTAAATTACGTTGTATATAAAGTTTTTTTCAAAGTCAAAACAGTATCGAGAGAGTTTGTTTTTTGCCTCAAAAGACATTTGATATAGCTTGGTACCGTAGATCTGAAGATTCGGCTTCTTCATAAATTTGGGCATTTCTATACTATCTATAACTTTTAATTCAGGCTTCAGTCATGATGCCAGGTGTACTGACACAAAAGTGACCAGAGGTCCATCTTTCAATTCCAGAAAGTTTTTCTTTTTTTTTTCATCGTCGAATTTGGTAGATAAAACCGCCGATTATAACATGATTTTTGTAAAATCAAATATTCACGCAGCAATATGCATATGGTTCTGCAATATTTTCATTCCTTATTTCGAGACCATAAAGTGTAAATTTGACCAAATTCTACCTTGTTGAAACGGAAATTATATTTTGATTTATTCTTGATTTGCAATTTCTTGCAGTCGGCTAAATAAAGGCTTGTATGCTCAGAAGTTGAAATAACAAATTCCTCTCTGAATTGTTGGAGTAGTCAATATTCAAAGTTGTTTATAATTGTCTCTCGCGTGCTCGCGTAGAAGTCAAATTAAAACCTTAAGATGCATTTGATTTTCCTCATAAATAACTTTTAAAGTGACAGCGAGATGATTTGTTTATAGGAAGCTGAGTTTTACGTGCTGGAATGCAGTGGTCGGAACAGGGTTGGTCGTTATGGTCATAAAGCTTAGACTCTTCTAGATATCCACTTTTGGGTGCAAATATATTGGTCATCATCTTATGGATAAATAGATTTTTAAGATCTTTTCTCTTCCTTTTTGTTTTAATTTGCAAGAATTTAAAAGGATATAAGAAGAAAATTATTATAAAATAATTCTTTCTAATTTCTTTTTTTATTTTAATCCACACATAATAATTTTTTTCAATAATTTAATCTTATTATATTTAATACGAGATGAGGATGAATTCCATAAATATTTATCAGATTTTTATTAATAAATAATTGGTATATTTATTTTCCTTTTAATTTCTCATTTTTAAATTTTAAATTCAAATTAATTTATCCATCTTTATATATTTTATTTAATTAATGATTAATAAATTTTTCTCTATCCATTTTAATTATGATTATTATTCAAAAAAATTTTTTCATCTGTGATATCAAGATTTTCAATGCATCGGCGGCTTGTTACTGAACCGTTTTAAACTTCTCATATTGTTTTGCGATAATTCCGGGGGTTTATATCAGAAGGCATTGCTCGAATAAACCGTTCAAACAGTTTTTACAAATTAACAAAGTATAGGCGCGGAAGCATTTGAACATTTTATCGGAGTGACTATAAACATCATGCTACTTTCCCTTAAATTCATAGTGAATTTTTCTTTTTTTAGTTTGGTATCGCAAATATCCCATCCCCATTCTGTCGTGGTTTACTGGATAGAATAGCAAAATAAAATTCGCGCTGAAAATTAAATTATTTTTTGCATAAAAGTGTCAAAAACAATTGTAATTTTTATGTTTTTTAAGAGTTAAATCGAGAAAAATAGGAACAAATTCCCTTAATACGCATTTGAAAATTTTCATTTGCAATTATTCCAGAAGTGGGAACAAAATAGTTTTTTTTAATTTTTTTTTGTTATCAAATGCTTAGAAACCTGCAAAGAATTCGTTCTGGCAACGATTAAACGTCAATGTGGGCTCAAACAGGTCCCTGCCAATCAGCGCCAGAGAACTAAAAAAACGGCTTGGCAAAAAATTTTTTTTTCGCAAGTTTTTCATGCTATCGTTTTGAATACCCTTATTAGAATTTCTTTCGTCAATTATTTTGAAAATCTCAGATTTTTAAAAAAATTTCGAAATTTTCAGATTTTTTTTTGATTTTCTGCAACAAATAAGTCATAGAATTGGTATATTTTTATAAACTTGTGTTATCGTCAATTTTATGATTCAGTAGAGCGAAAACACAATTCAATAAAACTAGAAATTTTAAAAAAAATAGACTTTTTTCAAACTTCTTAAAATCCAACTACCCGCTTTAAATCATTTTTTTTGCTGAAATTTGCTGAAAATTTACATTGTCTTACGCTTATCATTAAAAAGTTAAAAATATTTTTTTTTATGAAAAATAAATGACAAAAAATTTGTTATATACGCATTTTTTTTCCGCGTTAAAAGCTTGTAAGCTTAGAGGCTAGAAAACATTGGCTTCACATCCACCATCGTCTTCCCTTTGAACAAAATTACCGTCATTGGTATAAGCTCACCTTGAACACGCCCGCAGCGGCGCGAGTGGGAGGCGGGTGCCTCCGCGGCGCCCTCGATGTGAATAATTTTAAATTTCATGATCAAAACAGAAACCCGCCTCACCAAGTGGCCCTTATAAATTAAAGGAGAACATACTTTGAAGTTGGCCGTTGCCGCCCAATGTGAAATTTTTCAAAGTAAAGCGAGCGCTATAATGTCAATATTTTTTTAATTTGATCTCGAACTAAACTGAAATTATTGAAATCGTAAAAATGTTTTTGGCTTTTTTTTAACGATTTAAAAAAATTGATCACGCAAAAGTTTGTCAGGGCCACCTTGACCAACAAACTGTCCTGCAATGAAAATATAAGGAACTCACCCATTATTTTTTTTGGTCCTTCATAAAAAAAATGATTTCGTGCAAGGATTTTGCAGCTGAAATCAGCAAATTCTTACCTTATTTTCAATAAAAAATCATATAACGGTCCAATGGTGTAATATGACTCCAAATTTCAGCCATAGGCCGACCTTGTTTAATAAAACTGTTCTGCCATAAAATTTTAAGGACTTGTCTGCCCTCATTTTTGTCCTTATAAATTAATTTCGTCGATTTTGATGTTTTGCTCTCTATCGCTACTGAGCCCGAATTTATACAAACAAAAAAAAGCGTCATACCACTGTTTTAAAGATTCTTCAATATGATATCTTTGATTTTTCCCCTCATAATACCAGGGCGGGGGTTACGAAGCCCGACAGATTTCGCCGCGCATGCTTGAAATCCGCAAATTATCATTCAACATTTTCTTAAAAACAATCCCTAAAACGGTAAACTGTGTAATATGACTCCAATTTTTTGTCATACGGAACCTTTTCCAACAACTGTCTGCTGTGAAGTTATAAGGACTCTGCATCATTTTTGTCCTTATAAAATCAATTTTGTCGATTTTTGAAATGTTTTGCTCTCTACCGGCTACTGAGACCGAATTTTAACAAACAAAAACAAAGGCGCTATACGGACTGTTTTTAAGATTCCAAATATTTACTTTGATTTTCAAATTCAAATACCGAGGTCTAATCGAAGCCGATAGACCATTTTTGCAGCTGAAATCCGCAAAATTATCATCAAATTTTTTAAAAAATCATAACCACAGTAAATTTAGTGTAATATGACTCCAATTTTTTGTCCATACGCAAAAACCTTGTTTGACAAACTGTCTGCTGTGAAGTTATAAGCCGACTCTGCAATCATTTTTTGTCCTTAATAAAAATTAATTTCGGTCCGATTTTTGATGTTTTGCTCTCTACCGCTACTGAGACCGAATTTTAACAAAAACAAAAAAAAGCGCTACTACGGACTGTTTTTAAGATTCCAAATAATCTACTTTGATTTTCAATTCAAAATCCGAGGTCGTGATCGAAGCCCGATAGATTTTTTGCAGTTTTTTGGGCTTATGAGCGAATTAAACAAGTACTAGACACGTGACCCGACTCAAAATTCCGGCTGCCTTGGCCTCCTTTTTAATGCTTAACAATCGTATCAATTTTTTTTTCAAAATTTCGATTTTTCGAAAAGTTGTCCCTAGTCTTTCAATCACATTGCAATTTTCTTGATGGAAACTTTCTACGAGGATACTTCTATGTTTTTTGAAATTTGGAGGATTTCGTCGATCCCGCAACAAAAAAACGACACTTTTGATAATTATGGGGTTTTCAGCCGAATCCCAGCACAAAAACGGCTCGTTTGAAAAGTCAAGGATTTGTCGATTCCCATGAGAAAACGACACGTGTGAATTAATTGGGGATTTAGCCGAGTCCCATCCAAACAACGGCTCTTTTTCCATAATGGTTTTTTTTGCCTTTTTCAACCTAAAAAAAGCAATTTTCGCGTTTTTTCAAGGGACGGTTTTGCAACATGCAACTGCCTAATTTTTACAATTTAACCCGATTGACGAAACATTGTTCTCGGTTGGCTTAGCTGGCATAAACAACCCTGTTACGGCCGTGGTCACCGCTTGCAATAACCCTAGAAAAAAAATTCTCGATTTAAATAATATTTTTTCTACATAAGGTTTACGCTTGACCTTTCAGAAAAGCATTTTTTAGGTATCCAGTTTTCGATGGTCCAGATCCAGTCTACCAGAAGAAAATCAACGACGCGAATCCAACGAAAAATTTTCTTTGTGGCACATTTTGTATGAACCTAATAGGTCCTGGGGCTGTTAACATGGTCCGATCCCTGTTATGATTAAGGGCTATTGGCTACTGATATTATTTATATTTTCGGCCCGAAACATATCTATGTTTTCGGGCCATTCGATTTTCACCGCCGAGCAGAAATGATGAATAAATACAAAATAGAGTAAATCGGCGTTTTAACCCTCGCATGAAGCAGAACCCTAGATTTTAGTACCATGTAATGAAGAGTTAGCCAGAACCGTTAACAGTATCGAAAACGGCTCGGCTGTATTTAAGTCACACATAAGTTCATCGTATAAATAGAATACAATTGAAAGTCAGATGTGTGGTTACCAAGACAAATGGTTTCTAATTTCTGCCAAAAATGGCTCAATTCCGGTCTTTCAAGTCTCCTGGTTGCCAAACTAGAGGTTTGTTGGATGTGAGACTACCACCATTGTGATTTTTCTGGCCGAATTAGTCTGGTCTTAAATTAACAGAAAAATTTTCATAGTGAACTGTACCCCCTTGAGACTAAAGTGATTGCTTGAGTGATTACACACCGATCAACTTTGGGGGCCCCAATATCAAGCACCCTTGCCTATAATCCTACTCAAGACAATCACTTACATGTATACAACATTCGTGGGATTCGAAGACGTGCTCAATAGATAGTAAGCATTTTCAAGATGGACTGAGGTTGGGGAAAGAATATATATCATAACAAAATCGTAAATTTTGGTGAATTCAGAACAGGAAATTTCTAGGTTGTACTCGGGTGAGGATTATTCCCCAAAATTGGGGTATATTATATCCCTTGATGAGACTGAATGTTGTCTAGGCAGTTGTAAACAAAACTGCTTCATTTTGATAAATGGACTCATCAGACACTTCAGCGGAAATTATGGAGAGCCAAGAGCAGACCAAGGCATGAGACCAAGGCAAGAGAGCCAAGAGCAGACCAAGGATAAATGGAGAGACGAGGATTTGAAGCGATTCGGCCAAGACAAAAGAGCTGCCTTGGTCTGCTCTTTGCTCTCCATAATTTCCGCTAAAGTGTCTGATGAGTCCATTTATCAAAATGAAGCAGTTTTATTTACAACTGCTTAGACAACATTCATTGTAATCAAGGGATATACATTGTATTGATTTTGAGACATCATAATTTATTTTTTTTTCCATAAAATGGTATTTATTTAACGTTTCGGCTAATAGCCGAAACGTTAAATAAATACCATTTTATGGAAATACAAATATATTAAAAACAGTATGTGTTTCTTTTACTTGCGAAATGAAAATTATCATTTAGGTAATTACGGCCAATAAAAAAATGGTAACAAGCTGAATTAAATTTTCAAACCCTTGAAATCGGCTATAGCTTGGCTTTAAAAATAAAATCCACCTAGTTACCATTTTTAATTGGCCGTAATAACCTAAATGACAATTTTCATTTCGCAAGTAAAAAAACACATACTGTATATACCGTACATATAATATATATACCGTGTATATAATATACTCCAATTTCGAAGGATAATCCTTACCCGTATATATACCGTATATATTTTTTAAATAAGGCAACGCCTTTTATTTCTACATCACACATGAAGGAAATTCAAGGCTTTTCCTCGATAAAAATTGTATGCGGCATATTTATTAAATAACCGGTTAATGCCATACATTGTCATGTAATTATCTATTTTGAACATTCAATAAAGCTGTTCCTTTATAATACANATTCGGAACGGGAAATTTCTAGGTTGTACTCGGGTAAGGATTACCCCCCAAAATTGGGGTATATTATATACATTGTATTGGTTTTGAGACATCATAATTTATTTGTATTTCCATAAAATGGTATTTATTTAACGTTTCGGCTAATAGCCATCATCAGAAGTGAGAGAGAAAAGAATTTGAGTTGATTAGCCGAAACGTTAAATAAATACTATTTTATGGAAATACAAATATATTATATACAGTATGTGTTTCTTATACTTGCGTAATGAAAATTGTCATTTAGGTAATTACGGCCAATAAAAAAATGGTAACTAGCTGAATTAAATTTTCAAACCCTTGAAATCGGCTATAGCTTGGCTTTGAAAATAAAATCCACCTAGTTTCCATTTGTAATTGGCCGTAATAACCTAAATGACAATTTGCATTTCGCAAGTAAAAAAAACACATACTGTATATGCCGTATATAATATACCCCAATTTCGAAGGATAATCCTTACCCGTACATGTATATATTTTTTAAATAAGGCAACGCCTTTTATCTCTACATCACACATGATTCATGTGACATGAAGGAAATTCAAGGCTTTTCCTCGATAAAAATTGTATGCGGCATATTTATTAAATAACCGGTTAATGCCATACATTGTCATGTAATTATCTATTTTGA
Organism: Oikopleura vanhoeffeni; assembly: GCA_004367855.1. NCBI lineage: Eukaryota > Metazoa > Chordata > Appendicularia > Copelata > Oikopleuridae > Oikopleura > Oikopleura vanhoeffeni. The sequence continues at coordinate 188,120 of SCLH01000180.1, forward strand.
ACATTCAATAAAGCTGTTCCTTTATAATACAGCCAATCTTATCTGGAAAATACAGTTTTATTATATGAAAAAAAAATAAAAGTGTCAGGACGTTTGATTAACGCGTTGTTCGGGATTTTTGTCAGGACGTTTGGTATTTTGTCAGGACGCTCGGTGTTTTGTCAGGACGTATCATCCAAACGGTTTTAGCACGTGGTGATTCACCACTGGTGAAGGAAATATATTTATTAATTAGTTTAATAATAGTTTTTTCCTCGATAAAAAATTGTCAAAATCTGTTGGCTTTTTTTAACCCTTTAGTGCAAAAATGACGATCAATTGCAGGCCTAATTTTCATGTATTGCTTATTGCTCCCAATGTATTAAACCGTAACGGTTTAACCGTTATCCGAAAACTGATATCAAGACAATTTTAAAGGTAAAACATGTGTAATTGCCGTTTATTATACTAAAAAGTCAGTGAAAGGCACGCATTGGAGAATAACTATCATGCATTAAAGTTTCTTTTTTTCTAATTTTTTCTTAGGACTCGTTTTAGTAACTTGAGTTGCATTTCTAAATGTTCCATCAATTCCTCAACCATGCCAGGATACCAACTGATTTCAAACTCTCCTGGTGGCTGTGAAAACACTCGGAAATCATGTTCAGTTTTAATTTTTCGATTCGGTTTTCGATTGCTTTTAACGGCGTCGGCAAAGGTTTTTCTATTCATGTTACTGACCAAATATTTTACTCGTTGAATTACGTATTCTTTGAATAAATCTAAGTCTAGATGATTGTCTTTTTGGAATTTTTGAACTTCATTTGGCATGATCCAAGTGAACTTGAAGTCAAGCTTCCAATCGTCAGGTTGGATAATTTTTAAACCTGAATATAGAAAAAATGATAAAACGCAAACCAAATGCAAACCAGAACGCGGATGTCTGAGAATTTAGACTTTTTCCAAATTCTTTCTAATGATTTAAGGAAGGCTTTTGTTGTACAGTTATTTATTCGTGCTGACAGCTAGAGTGTCGGAAAATGTGACCAGATAGGCAATTAACATCAGGGAACAAAAAAATTATTTTTTCGAAAAAAATTATTTTTTTGAAAAAATCACACATGATTAATGTAAAATTTCAGTCTGAAATCAGTTAAATTTCTAAATGATAAATAAAGAACAAAAAATAATATAAAACAAATTATCGTGAGTGACATTGTTTTTCAGAAAAACTTTTACTTCTTTTATACGAAGCTATAAATTACAAAATTTTTGATATAAACAAAAATATTTTGTGATAATCATTTTTCATAAAAACAATTTCGCTAATTGTTTTGAATTTCAATCATTTTGTTAAATCGAAATTTGCTTTTAATCACGTGCGGATGAGGGTGCGCCTACTCTATCTCATAGACTATGACTCATAGTCTATGAGTCATAGTTAAGGTGTCCAGCAATCGATTTTCGGTCAAAATCGACCAGTGAGAATTAAATTTTCGTGTATACTAATTTGTCCCAAATTTTATAGCGGGTATTTTGATATAAATATTTTTTTTGAAAATATATATTTTTTAGTCATAGACTATGACTCATAGTGCTCATGAATATGCACAACACCCCAACTTAGCTGTGAAGAAATGATAAAACTTATTTTGTCCTTTTTGGCAAATGTCGTCAGCACAAATAATGAACGGTTATTTTATACAATCCCATATATACTTTCATGTATTAAGAAGTTTAATAATATTTCATGCAAATAAATAGGTAAAGAGGTTCTACTTTGATTAAAATATTTTAGTAAATGAATTATATACAGTATATAATATACTACATTATATTAATTTTAAACTTCAATTTTCGAAGGGGCTGTTTTGAAGATATCGAATAATTTTTAGACTTTTTAAAAACACGTGTTTGTCGACAAAAGTTAATTGCTTTTTATCGCCAACCAAATTCAATTCCTTAAAATTATTTGTGAAAAATCATCCTGACTTTTAAAAAATTGCTCTTTGGCGCCAATCAAAACATCAGTTTATTATATTTTACCGTCAACAATCAAAATCTTTATTCAAAATTGCTACCTAGCGCCAAAAAAATAATTCAATAGCCTGGTTTCGACATCATGCAAATTTCAAAATTCAATACCTTAAAATTTGTGGACGAAAACTTTTGATTTGGACAGCATTTTCACTATACTGTTTAGACTATACATTAACCACTTCTGAAATTTGGTTAAATTTATCAACTTTGATTTTTTTACAACAAAGGAGTTTACGACGCTCAATTGTCTATCAATGATTTTTAACGTTTTATACAGTACCTTTCAAAGCTTATAAAATGTGAGAAATCTCGTTAGTAAGTTATGTCGGGTAGACTGTACTACAGTTATCAAATTCGATTCAAATATTCATGCNGAAAAAACCCCGAAAATAGTCTTAAATAAAAGAAAAGTGTCTAATCTTGTGCGGAAAATTTTTTTTTTCGTGATTCAAACATATCAGATGTCTACAGGGCTGTAAGTACAAAAAAGTAGCGTTTTCAAATGAAACACGAGCGGAAAAAAATGTCCTCAATCCTACGCAGCTATAAGTATGCTTAAAATGAGCGCAAAGCTCTAAAACCGCAGTGTGAGTATTTTCGAACCATCAGCTGCCTTCAAACAGCTACAGGGCACAATTGTCCTAATATGGTGATTAAGAGATATATGTGTTATAAGGACTCAAAATTTCGCCAAAAAAATTGTATTCAGATTTTGGATACGTTTTCAAAAAAAAATGGTTATTTTTGTCATGTTTTGACTTCAAAACTGCTAATTACTGTGTTTTCGTCAATTGTCTCTGAACAAGGGTAGATAAAAGTTTGCAAAATCATAATTTTCGTTATTTTTGGAGTAAAAAACTAACAAAGCGAGCTCATATTGGACCGCCAAGCGCAGCAAAGTGAGCAAAAAAATCAAAAAAAGTTTTATTCCGTCATACTCGCATTCTACAAGACTGAAAAAACCAAGAAAAACGGAAAATCAAGTAAAAATTAGAACACGACGGATTTTTGTCCTTTGCTGAGAGAACTTCAATAAGTAAGGCTTAAATTATAATAAACTCGGTTAACATTGGTGCAAACTTAAATATTTAGGTTGTAGCAAATGCTCAAAACCCCGAAAGTTGTCCCCCAATGCAAAAAATCCACTACCCGATCAAAGGTCCTGATGCGTCTGAAAGATCTCTCGACATAGTAAGTTTGACCTCGAAGAATTCTGCAGGAAATATTTTTTTGGTGCAACCTACTTGGTGGCGCTGTTTTGAGCGGTCAAATGTTTTTTTTTTCCAAAAAAAAGCTAAAGTACATCTTTTTCAATGCTAACTTAGTTTTGAGTAGAGCGAAGAAAATTCTGCCTTCCAGAATTGAAATTTAAAAAATCCCTTAGACGTCGGCCATCTGCATCACCGTGCTGTAACGCACCGAAATGCTAGGTCCACAAGAACCCTCGAAAAGCTTATTCTGAAATCTAATGACTATGGTACTTAAACTAGCTATGCGCCAAGCCTCGACCTTGTGACAGTACGGCATTAGCTAAACTACAGGTCTGAAATGACACCAGCGTGGTGCTCAAAGCGATTTTCTGATTTGTGTGTAACACAGCAGCACGCCGTATCTTGAGCATTTACCACTGGAAACGCTCATTAAACGAAATTAAAGAGTACCCATCTCAGGCTACGGCCATCATTCTATTGACGCATCTATCTTAAATAACGTCTTCAAACACATATTTTGCCGTGGTGCAACTCGCGCTCTAGAAAATAAAAATGCGTTAACAAATAACTTATAAAATGGGTCAAACTTTCACCATCGGCAACGTTCTTATGAATAAATGAGAACCCGTGGTATTGAATTGGCTGATTTTGGTCAACTTCTTTTGGAGCGACGTCCTGTGTTTGCATCAAAACAACATTTAAAAAGACATATCAACAGCATAATATCAGACAATTCGTTTCGAATGATTCTAAACGCGTTTCTTCTTATGACCGACTTTTCCGAAATAAAAAAAATAACAAAACTGCTTATTTCTATAATCTAAAATAAACATATCAACTTTTCTGTACTCTGCTTATTTATTTATACCCGTTCAATTACCTATTATTACACATCATAATTTATATTGAAATTCAGTAAAAAAGAAGTTTTTTTCTATACGTTGCAATTGCTGGAGTTGATTCAATAGAAGCGATTCTTATTCGAAACCGGTCCAGTCGGTACAAATTCTATCCTTCATAAATGCAATCTTTAATGAGACCTAGTAGGTTCAAAGTCACATTTGTATTGGAGATGGAGTATATCCCTCTTTTTTAAAAGATAATCTGCAAACATGGCAGTGATTGGTTCACAATCATTTTCTACTTGGCCTTCGGGGTTTACTACCTTTATTATTCTTTCCATTTCTGGCAGTTGTTTAGCGCAAAATTTTTCGAGAATTTCAACTGTCATTTTTTTGAGGTCTGGAAGATAAATTTTTTCCGCGCTTGTGAATGGATCGTAAATCTCGATTCTATTCTCTTCGATAAACAGGGCCGTAGCAATAAAATGTCCAAACATTCCAGATTTATGCGGAACATGTACAGTCTTGTTTTTGTACATATCTGGATCCCCAAAGATCGGAATAATCAGTTTTTTAGGCGTCACTTTGATTTTTTTCATAAGCTTGGCAGTTGCGAATTCGGCAGATTTTTTTTCGATCATTCTACGCTACCAAAAAGCTTTAAAATTATATAATAAAAATAGAAAAAATTCTGAAAAAATGTTTTTTAATTCAAATTATCAACTATTAAATTATCAAAAATCAAATTTTAAAAGATCAAATTATCAAAAATTATATAATCAAAAAGTTTAAAGCTTGTCTTAGTATATTCCTGGAAATCTAATAAATCTAGAAATCTTACATCAGATAAAAATATTTTTTATAGTAAATATGCGGTCTCTGAACTGTTTTCTAATTGAAAAATTATTAAAAACTTTTGTTGCTGAGAAATTGTTTATTTTTGATTCGGAACAAATTTATTTGTCAACTTTATTGCGTAAAATTGTCTGAGGTTTTAAAAACCATCAATTTTTATTTTTTGTCGTATCTAGTAGTTTTCTCACAATTGACGATCAAAGTCGAAAATGACCAAAAAAGCTTACCCTGACCACCCCCTTAAACCCAATAGACCATATAAACAGTTGACGGCCCATTTAATATGGGCCATATTTGATAACTGTCTACGAAAGATTTATCGGCTTAAATTAGAGCACCCCAGAAAAAGCGTAAAATTGATGAACCAAATAAAACACAACTGACCCAGAACCCTGTTAGAATGATCCGAAAACGATTGTCGATATTATGCTTTGATATGTCTTTTGAATTTTTTTTGTTGCAAACACAGATCGCTCAAAAAAAATTACCAAAATCAGCAAATTAATACCAGATTCTCATTAAAATTCATAAAACGTTCCGATGGTGAAATTTGACCCCAATTTTTTATAAGTTATNGCTACTTGTCTTGGGAAATTATGCATGCCATCGATCGCACTTTTCCCATGATACGGCGATTTGAAAACAAGTGTCCGCGAAGATTCTCTTGCCAGATTCCCAATAATATGCTTGCTCTTATTCTCTGAAGAACAATTGTCAGAAATCTTTATTGTATTGGCAAATTTCAGGCCCAATTCGTCAAGACGCTCCTTAAATATATTATTATTTAAAATGAAAAAAAATATTATCGAAAATTTATTACGTGACCTTGAAGAATTAATATTTTGAGTTTGATGTCAAAATTTGGTTAAAACGCTTATAAAAATTACTTTTCGAGCAAAGTTTCAGATGGTCCTAGAAAAAAATAGATTTTCCGATGAAAATTGTTAATCAAATATAAGCAAGGATGAGATAAACTTTTTCTTGTAAATAGATTATTTCGCATAAGTAACGTATCAAAAAGTGTATATAAACAAAAAATGACAAAAGGAGCAATTTTATCTTCAATTAAGTTTCTTTTTAGTTGGTAAAAGTACGAATTAGGGAGCGAAGACTGTAATGAAACTTTTTCATAATTTTCTGAAAAGTTGTTTTTCAAGCGTTTCATGAACATCGTTTGAAACTTTTAATTTACCTGTAGCTTCTGTTCTAGAAAAAAGGTGTCGCCTCGATTTTTTTCGTGACCAAATGCTTGAAGAATGATTTTCTGCCATTTGTTTTCGTAGAAAAAGTGAGCTATCATTGTCAGAGACTGGAGGCTGCCTCGCTCATAATGCATTATTGTCCTTTACTGGGAATTTTGCTTTTGGCGGCGAAAAAACGAAAACTAAAATTATTGATTTATTTATGATTAAAATTGAAAGTGCGCTAATTTGTTTTCTTTTGACGCTACCGAGTTAAAAATTGCACCAAAATCCTTAAAAGTGTTTGTATTTACGGAAAAAATTATTTTGAAGCATTTTTTCTGGTTTCTTAATTTTGTCAAAAATTTAGGCTCACAATGAAAAGTTGACATGNAATGAATATCAAAATAATATTCGATTGGTCAGAATCGGACCATTTTTTGTTTTTGTTCTGAGATTACTGAAAATAAATCGAATAAGTTGTTGTCTAAAGCCGAATCATATTGAAATTTTGGCTGAAATACTGGCAAACAAGTAAACTCAGACGAAAAGTATGATAAAACCCTTTAAATGATAAAAAAATTAAATTCATTTTGAAATATATTCACCTCAGTCTTTCAGCGGCAGTGTTTTTTGTGCCTATTAAAATAATCTTCGAAGCGTAGTCTGCTTCTACAACAAGAGTATCGATTGGAATTTCATCGATGTTATCGTCATGATCGTCGTTAAAATGAGAAAAAGCGGGCATGACCTGAATAGTACTGGTTATTCTGGGTACACAACTTTAAAAATTTTAAACCGTTTTTTATGTTCGAAAATAATTATAAAAAAACTTGCGTGATTAAAGTAATTGAAAATCGAATAAAGTTTTTATACCAAAAAATTTTAAAGATAATCTAGAAAATTTCATGTCCGAGTCTCTAACTGCGACCAGTACTCCCTTAAGGGTGTGGGTGTCGCTGATTTTGACACTTTACGAAGCTATTTTTGGATAAACTGGCAGAGCTGATATCCCAAAAAGTTTTGCATCTTGAAGAACAACTCTTCGCGCTGAATTGTGATTTAACAGTTATCTGATACAATCTTACCTACGCCGACACCTACGCTTTCAAGAAACCTCCTAAAAAATCGCTCAATACGCATTTTCTCCGTCAATTTTCACTATTTTTCATTATTTTTTTGTGTCTGGCTTCAAAGAAGCCTCGCTCATAATGCATTATTGTCCTCTACTCGGAATTTTGCTTTTGGCGGCCAAAAAACGAAAACTAAAACTATTGATTTATTTTTGATTAAAATTGAAAGTACGCTAATTTGTTTTCTTTTGACGTTACCGAGTTAAAAATTGCACCAAAATCCTTAAAAGTGTTTGTATTTACGGAAAAAATTATTTTNAAAATAACCCAGATAAGTATTTTACATCCAGATATATTCAGCAGTGATCAAATACAAACGGTGTTTCATTGTCACCACTGAAGGTGTCACTGACAAAAAATGTTACCAAAAATATTTCGATGAAAAACTGACCAGAGACTCAGTTTTCTAAAAGAATTCTACCGTAAGATTCTCTGAAAACCGATTATTTACCAGTGGTCCGGGTAACGGGAAAACGAAAAAATTTTCCAGTGTTTGAAGTTTGGTCGGTACACGATGCAAAAAACGTTCAGACGATATCTTATTCCTGAGTTTCTCGAGTAATGATTTCTATTCGCGGGTTGGGTTTCCTTCAAAAAAAACAGCAACCTTATTCGAGTAGAAATCATCGATTAAATCGAATGGGCCTTAAGGGGGGGGGGTTGGGGGGGGGTTTGTAAAGAATGCATTGAATGGAAAAAATAGTTTATATTTTTCCTAGTATTCCGTCAATAACAATAATTTATTCTTCAAAGTGATGAAATGTCATGTTTTCCACGCGTTGGATGCACTCGCCTTCATTTCACCACCAAAAATAACGCAATATGATTTGGTTCCAGTTCGTTAAGCGTCCGCCCACGGCATTTAATTTCCGTGTGCGTAGGCGACAACGAAAGACAAACCAACATATCAAACAAACAACACTTCTACTGGAAATATATCAGCTGAACTTATTTTACTTATAAAAAACAAAACAGAGAATTAATTTTTTCAACGATTTTCCCGGTAATGTATGGCAACATTTCCTTACATTCTTAAATATTTCTGTTTATTCAAGTTTTGAACAAAAATTGACCGAGATTTTCAGATTTTAAAGAGAATTTCTGAATTCATTTTTACCGTTTAAAAATCAAAGGAGATTTTTTTAAACCGGACCCCGGTAATTATTTAAAGACGTTTCCGTTACTTTCACGAAACATCTTTGTTGCATCAATTTTAAAGAAACAAAATTGACCGAGATTTTAACTACTGTTGTGATTGAGAACATATTTTTACCGGTTTTTCAGTACGCACTGTGAGCCACCTTCACCGAAGTCAAAAAAATGTACTTGCAGTTAGTTAAGAAGCTTTAAGTCTCCAGTTATTTTTTTTCTCATTTATTTCTAGTCTGCCCGTATCGACCCTTCAGTCCAGCTGGAGGCAAAGGGCTAAATTTTCCCCAGCAAATTCCAACATTCTACACCCACAACCCCCTTAATCACCATTATCTATACGGGGCCTCCTGGAGATTAATATGCCATTATGTCTTTTTATAATACGCAGAATGGCTTATAAATATCCAGGAGGCCTCGTAAAATTGATTAAAAGCAAATTTCTTTTTTTTTTTGTTGTTCTCAGAAATGGATAAATAGACCAGGGTTGTACAAGGGTGATCCCCGACCAGATTTCTATTCCCCCTCCCCATTGCCATCTTTGCTTAAACCTCCGCAAAAAAAAGGATGAAAACCAACGCAAAAAGCCATGGCTCTTTTCAAACCCTGATATAGGATGATCATATAGTCCATATCATATCGATCGTCATGTAAGTATGGCGCGTCGGCAAGCCTGATTCTAACTGGTATGCTAAGATACGCCGAAATGAATTGGCCGAGGTAAACTCTCTGTTGCTTCAGCATACAGTATGTTTTTTTACTTGCGAAATTAAAATGTCATTTGTAGTTACGGCGAATTAAAAATGGTAAACTAGGTGGACTTTATTTTGGAAGCCAAGCTATAGCCGATTGTCAAGGGTTCGGAAAATGATAATCACCTAGTTACCTTTTTCATTGGCGTAATTAGCGTAATGCAATTTTCATTTCGCAATTAAAGAAAATCAAAGACTGTATATGTTGCAGCCAATCAGCCTGACTGCAGCATTTAAATTTAACAATATTTGAATTCCGGGCTTCCTGACAGCATTTTGGGTGGAGATCCATATCTAATTGACCTCCTGGAAAAGTGAGATCTACCATTAATGGAACAACTAGATTTCACAACATGATTTATACTGAACAGAAGATCCACGGGGATTGTTTTCCACATGGCCGGCCTAGAGAAAAACAAAAAGATCATCAGCTATTATATATGATTTCTAAGCTGATACTGTTTTTATTGAAGGACTTTAAATTCCGATCCCTGAAATAATAGCGATACTTGAACTTCACATGATTATAAAATTTTCGGCAATTTTCTTGCGTTCATTAAAACTGATTATAACTAAAAAAATACTTTTTTAAAATGGTGTTAATTGCATAGGTTCTACATGTTCGTCATTTGATATAGAAAATGGATATAAACTGGCTTATATTACGTTAATTTTTTTGCTAAACATTATTAATCATGTTCATTTGAAGCTCTCGAAAATGTTTTTGAAATTGTTTTATGTTTTTAAGCTTGAAATTTTAAATTATATCGAAGATATTTCAGAAAAATTTCAAGCTTAACATTTAGGGCAGGTTTCAAAAACGATTTTAATTTGAGCAGTAGCTTGACAATTTTTAAAAAATTCAAACTGTACTGAAACGTTCATATTTGTAAGGGCTTACAATTAAAATATATTTTAAAAAAAGGCTAACAAAAATAAGTTTAGCCGGCTCCTTCTTTATTTTAAAGCCTCAAGAGCGTCATGAAATTAAAATTTTGGCCCGTTATAAAACATTTTTGACGGAGATTTCCGAGCAAATTTTTATAATTTCGATCTAATTCACCCGAAAAAAATAAAAAAATTTTAAGAAGTTAACTGACTCGGTTAAAGGTTATGTTTATTTAATAACTAATCAGGTAGATTTATTTCCTAGACCATAAACATCATCAGGGTTTTCTGGACCACTTCGCGGAAAACTTACACATAGTATTCCTTTTCTAAATTCTATTTTTTTCGTTAGGTTGTTGCCAATGTGGTGTAATTATCGTGGGAGTATTGAAAGCTTAAAATATGACCAAATAAATTTCAAAATAAATAAATTAGATATACAAATCGAACAAGCTGTTATCGGTTATGAATTTTAGAGAAACAGTGTCCAAAAATAATTTTCAAATTTAAGATTTAAACGATATTTTGTTTATAAGGACGGCTGATGAACGGCAGGAAATTTAAAGAACCATTACTGCACTTTGCGTGCGTATAGGACATGTTGATATTGTCTTTTTGGTTTTGCAGCAATATAAAGCCCCATAAGTTTAAAATTTTATCGTTCTATAAATCCGATCATTGATGGCTCCGATAACTTAAATCTCTTATTCCCTATTCGGTTAAAAAGGCAAATGAGAGATGTAAGTGTACTCCGGCATCGATGTGAATTATTGGTTTTTCCCGTAAATCGTCATGAGAAGGGGTGGCCCACGCCTAAAAAACAAAATGACCTTAGCAAAATGGACGATTGGCTTTATAGCAAAGGGACTTTATTAAATCTTTTAAGTATTGTGTTATGTTTAGAAAAACACATTTTGGCTTGAATCTTATTAGTAATAAAATGAGCTAAAACCCAGCACTTATCAAGGGACAATTTGGGACAATCTAATCCTTTGAAAATATTAAATTTCATAAAAAATCAAATTTTTGTCGTTTTGGTCTTGTTGACTTTTAGAAAAAAATCGAACCAAAAGAGCTGAAAATTTGCAAGCTATATTTTGAAAATTAAAAGTGGCAAAATTCATTTGTTTTCCCCATATTTGTTCGAACAAATTATTTTAAGTATGGTTTACCAGCTTAAGTGGTAATGCGACTCTGATTTGACATTTTCTCCGGTGAAATTACTGAAAACTAAAGTTCATGAGAAAAACCGAAAATGCTAATTTGTAGATCTATCCTATCTTTGCGAAAAAAGTACATCACAAATATTTTGACCGTTACACCAATAGGTACAGTATGCGTAACAAGTGACATTTTCCGAACTGCAAAAAACTATTTCCTCCCAGACGGTATATCAAATTGAGGTCAAATTTTCACAGATCACGCTAACGTAGTATGTAATCTTTGATCGTTGCAGCTTTTTTTGATCCGGGGACGGAACAATTCTAGAACGCCAATAAACTGACGATTTTTCACAATTTCAGACTTCAAAATCTTATCTCCTCTTTAGGATATATTTGGCAAAATATTCAAATTGTTATACAAGTCTTCTTAGACAATGTGAGGGACCACCGTCGGGCTTTTTTGAATTTCCAGCTTAAACTCGAAATATGAATATTTTAGTCTTTTCCAAAAAATTCGAAAAAAAAGTGCTTCGATTTTTTCGAAAGTAGGCTCAAAGAAAAGCTATGAAACACTGATGAGAAAGTTGGCTCACGTCAAGTCGATATTTGAAGTTTTAGTGTAAATTTTTGAGCAAACGTTATTTTAAACTTCAACTTTCAAAAATAACGTTAAAAAATGCGAAATTTTTTTTGTTGGATGATTGGGTTCTTAGTACACTTAATTATCACCAGTATCAATTTGGAGCATTTTTAGGTTGGGGGTCTTTTCTGCCCGTTTTTTTGACGGAGAAAAAGATTATTTTTCTCCCGTCTATCGAAAAGACGGGAGAAAAAAATATTTTTTTTCTCCCGTCTTTTTTTTGACGGGAGAAAAATATATTTTTTCTCCCGTCTTTTGCTAGACGGGAGGAAAAAAAATATTTTTTTCTCCCGTTCTTTTCTCCCGTCTTTTACTCCCGTTCTGGTTTTTCAAATTTCTAGATCGATGTTTTTTGGTTGCGATTTTTGTTTATGTTTTTCATTAAATAATTTTCACTTTATGAAAATTAAGGAAATTTGAACCATCAATACAATGTGATGGCGCAGACGGCATAAATCTTGAAAAATTTTGACTTTTCAGAGCCACAATTTTGGCTGATATTGATACCAGAAAAAATAGCTCGAAGAACCTATCTCAAAAAAATCCAAATATTGCACCTTAACTCTAACCCTAATCCTAACTCTAATCCCAATCCAATATCAACCTAAAAGGCCTACCCTTTACCTAAACCTAATCCTAACTTTAATCCTAATCATAACCCTAAATCCAATCCTTCCCTAATCCTAACCCTAATCCTAACCCTAATCCTAAATCCTAAACCCTAATCCTAATCCCCTCCCCCCCCCCCCCCATAACCCGACCCTAATCCTAACCCTAATCTAACCCTAAGTCCTACCCTAAATCCTAAACCCTAATCCGACCCTATCCCTCACCCCTATCCTAACCCTAATCCAACCCTAATCCTAATCCTAACCCTAATCCTAACCCTAATCCTAACCCTAATCCCTAACCTATCCTAACCCTGATCCTAATTTAACCGTTTACCCCTAGTTAGCCAACATTTACTATATAAAATCTGTATCCAAACACTAAAATAAATAGGTTTTTCTGAGACGGAGAAAAAAAAAATATTTTGTTCGAGCGGGAGAAAAAAATATTTTTTTTCTCCCGTCTTTGCGATGACGGGAGAAAAAAATAATTTTTTTTCTCCCGTCATTAAAAAGACGAGAGGAGAAAAAAAATTATTTTTTTCTCCCGTCACATAAAAAGACGGGAGAAAAAAGACCCAAGACCATTTTTAATGCCTCTAAGGGCTTTTTATTAAATCAGAAGTCGCATACCCCTCTTAGAGCTGCCCCTCGTTGCATTCTGACAGATACGGATTGGGCCCCTTGTTGAAAACTCTTTAACAGGGTTTATAACTATATACTTTATATATTCTTCGCAATATACTACCAAAGTATGTTTTATACTCAGGAAACTAATGGTACTACAGAATTTTCGACTATTGCTTTTTAAGAAAATTTTGAGTTCAAATTCAACTTTCGAATCGAACTGATTATGAGAAATTTTTGAAAAAAGTTCCCGAACATTTAAAAAAGTCTATTTTTTTTTCAACGTATTTGTTCTGTTTTTTACGTTATTGTTTCAAATCAACGAAAAAAACTGCTTCAAATGGCCAATTTAACTTGTTCGCGTAGTGACCACACTTACTCTTTATTGCTATTATGCTATTTAAGCATTTAATAAATTCGAGCGTGTGTGTCACCGACCGTATTTTAGGGCTTCTAAGTAATATAACAATAAATTTACTGATATTTAGCACCCTTGATAGCAAAAGCGCGCGTTTTTGAGTGTTTTTTCCAAAAAAACGTTTTATAAAAGTAAAATAATCGAATCTGGAAAGACATCAGATTACAAAGTGAGCCAAAGTTCACTTTTGTTTCGAAAAAGTTTTCATCCGCAAAATTTTTAAGTCGGCAAAAAGTTTCGTTATGGCAAGGAGAAAAAAAAAAATGAAAGTGCAATCTGTCAAAATGCACCGAGGCCCTTTAAGACGGTATGTGTGGCTTCTTTGCGCACCCTTGTATAGAATTGATTAAAAAATTAATATTATGACTAAAGCTTGACCCCAGCTTTGCTTTATGTTATTTCCAGAATATGGTTTTTTACTGTTGAAATATGTTCTCGACTTTTCCCCAATTACTAGACCCCAATCGGTGGCCTTATAAACTGATATCCATTATTCGTCAATGAATCGATGAATTATTAATAATTTGATACAAACATCCGAATATACTTTTTGTAAATTATTATTATGATTATAATCTTTGTAAATTGAAATAAAAAGAATTATATTGCTTGTAAGGGCATATAGTGTAATCATTATTGCGAGTAAATTGTTCTAGCTCAGGCGCTTTTAATAACAACAGCCATGGATTGCTTTCTTCGCCGATTGCTTCTAATAATACAGACTCACCCAGTTGAGATAATACAGAAAAATATTACGAATAAATTTCCACGTGTTAAAAGAATGTTTAACGCTCTCAAAACTACAATAAACGATGTTACAAAAGTTGCCTCTAAAAAACAGTTTTACGTCTGCATCCAGGAGAAACAGTTAATTTATTTAGTATATTAAAAACGCTCTTAGCTCTGTTAAGTACCGCTTTGTATTAGGAGGTATAAAGCGATTTTTTTTTTTTAGATGGACATAAACTTTTGTTAAAATGAAACTGTTAAATGAACAGACCCCATTGGTTCGTTCAAAATTGCAAAATTTTAATATTTCAAATCTTGCCGAAAAATTTCGAGACTTTGTGAAGAATTGATATGATAAGGGACCCCGCCACTTGGGTTCTCGGATTTTCAAGTCGGGCATATAATACATTTCAACTTTCAATAAGATTTAACGACCAAACAAAGAGGATATCGGCTCTTATAGCTTAATATTAAAAATAATAACCAACAACGTCACAGTAACTATCCAAGTCGGAAAAAATCCATAAAACATGTTTGATCCAATCTTAACTACTTAATTTTAAGATTATTGAATATTTTCAACCCTGTTCGGTGGCGTCGAATCATTTTGAACTGAGAGATTTTCGTTTTCTTCGAGGTCGATTTACCCTATTTTTTTTCAAAAAGTATAAGGTAAAGAATATTATGAAATTATTTTCCCAGTGGCCGGTCCCTAAGTATGCTTGGAAAGCGATCTGCGTCGAGAAACGTCGATTTCGGGGGGAGCACTTTTTTTCTCAACTCTAACTTTAGGGAGTCGGTGAATTACAGATACCGATTGTCGGCTCGTGATGGAAAACTTTCACTGGGATTAATATATTCTTCTTAAGGGAGTACTGGTGCATTTAAAGGCCAAAAACAGGTGTTTTCCAGCCGTGGCCTCAATGAAATTACTAGAACCAGCACGCACATATGTATCTTTTCAGTTTAGGATAATATTGGAACATTAATCTTGCTTCCACAAAAAAAAAAATCGGGAGGGCCTCTGAGTTCTGGGCGACAATCAGGAACGACCTTCAAAAGTGCAATATTTTCACTTCAAAGCCTACTCCTCCCTGAGTTTAAGATAAATAATAACTATTTTATAGCTTTTATTGACCACAGAGACGTGGGCAGAACCCTCCAAGTCCCGATTTGCTCATAAATAATTTTCATCCGGATCTAAATGAGCAAAAATATATATCTTATTTTTGTTGTTTTAGTTGCTTCGGGGAAATATACTCCCTCCCTGGATTTTGACGGCAGGAATATTTACTGTACTAAGTTATGAATACATCCTTATAGGTGGATACGGCAAGAGCTGCCCCAAGGTGTCCACAAATTTTGCATTTTTTGTAGTTTCGTCTTTTTGGAAACAGCGATTTCAAATTTTCTCCCAGGAAATTCCAAAATTGAAAAAAAAAGTTGAAAGAAATATTTTCATCAAATCCGCGATAAAAATACTTTTTTCATGACATAACTTTTTTTGAATTGAAAATAAAAAGACTTCTTGATTCAAAACTTATTTTGTCCAATTTTACAGAAAAAAACATTTTAAAGATAATCTAGAAAATTTCATGTCCGAGTCTCTCTCTTAATAAAAACAAAAAAAAAAAAAAAAAAAAAAAATGCGACCAGTACTCCCTTGAAGGGGGTGTCGTCGCAAAATTGAGGCTCATAGAAACAAATTTTCCAATTTTCTCCCATTTTTATGCCTTTTTTAATGAAAAGATATGGCCCGAACATTAGCAAGCATTTTTTGCGTACTCGTTATATTTTGATACATGGCTAGGGGGGAAAGCACTTTTTGATGGAAGTCAAAAATATTTGTTATGAAAAAAAGTTGAAATTTTCTGGATTTTTGGAAATTTAAAACCAATTTACAGAAAACGAGTCAGAGCAAATTTAGACAAACTCAACTTGGTGTTTGCACTGGACTCGCCTGTCCGTATTCCGTCCAGCTGCACCAATGTTATCTGGGTTTCGAATGTCCATGTGACTTTTTAAATCCAGGAGAAAACCATCTTGATTGAGGACCCTAACAAGGGAGTCAAAATACAGTTTTGATGATAACTGAGAGCAAATTCAGATAATTTTCAAAAAAACTACAAACTTGCGTGTTTTGCTCAGTTCTGTCCCGGTCTATTGGAGTCC
Source organism: Oikopleura vanhoeffeni (assembly GCA_004367855.1). Lineage (NCBI taxonomy): Eukaryota > Metazoa > Chordata > Appendicularia > Copelata > Oikopleuridae > Oikopleura > Oikopleura vanhoeffeni. The sequence continues at coordinate 204,507 of SCLH01000180.1, forward strand.
TAAATCATTGTCTTGTACCCCTAAAAAAATCAGCGCGCAGAGGATGAGAAAGAGAGAAGATAACATTTTTGAAAAAAATATTCCGTTTATTTGTGTTAAGCACATTTCGAGGACGAGCCAGTCCCACCGTCATTTTTAAATTTATTTATAGTGATGCAGGAATTTTGTAATCATAAGTTCAGAGAGAGTTATGTTTGGTCCGACGATTTGTACTTTTGCTGTACAATTGGTAATTGGTCATTGAAAACCCTATTTTTGCCTTTAAATGCGACGACCACCCCCTTAATACACCATCAAAGTAATCTTTCATAATCCAGGCAACTTTTGTAACTACAGAACTTTCGAATTATTGCCAAAATGAAAAAAAAAAGAATGTTTAAATTTAAATCATCTATGCTTCTTTAGAAGATAGCTTTAGTTCGAATTTATTTTGTCTCTAAATGCAATTTCACCCAATTCTTAACAAACTTACCTATTGCGTCCCTGAAACATTTTTCCGCTTGAACATTTTCTTTAGTGATAAAAAATAAATTTCCGAGCCTGAGAAGGGACTTGAAATAAAGCGGATCAATTGAAAGAGATTCTTGGTAATACCGAATCGCAGATTGTTTATTTCCACAACCTTCAGCGATTCGACCACGAATAAACAGCAGGTTTTTTCGATTCCTGAATTATTGTTAAAAACTTCAGAAATTTAAGTAGACTTTTATATGGTCATTTATGGGTTCGTCATACTTTTTTTCGACATACTCAGAACTCTACGGTCGAGCATATACATGTAGTGTGGCACAGATGTCTGACTTTTTTGCATTTAAATTGCACTTAAAAGCGGAAAATTAAGATGAACGAAATGAAATTAAAATAAATGTTTATGGTTTTTGAAATAAGATTACTTTTTTGTATATTTTAGCAAACTTTTGATCATTTGTCCTTATAGCCTATAAGTTATAGGGGAACATCATATAATTAAACTTACCCTGACATCAGTTTTTGGACTTCATCTAAACATTTATCTGCATCTTCCGCACATCCTAAGTCTATCAAAATCTCGGCCGTTTGAAAGAAAACAGAGCTCAATGGGAAGTTCTGATTTAATATTTCACTTTGAATATTTTTTCCAGATAATGCAGATTCGATTTCAGATAATGCGTTTTCAGTTCGCATCGTACTTTGTCCATGGACAGAAAATCCACCGTTAATTTCTGATAAGCCTAAAAACGTAATAATTGAATATTTAGCTTTACTTAAGTAACGGTTTCCACCATTAACTCGTAGACTCGATTTCCGGCAAGTAGTGANTTTTTTTTTTTGCTCTTCACTTTTTGAAAAGCGTAAAAAGAGGTCATTTCTATAAAATTTTTCCCAAATTGTCCTTAGCACCCTGTCCTTAGATATTTTGCCCAAAAACAGCCTTTTTATGGAAATTTTCCCAAATTGTCCTTAGCACCCTGTCCTTAGAAAAACGGTCTTTTATGGAAATTTTCCCAAATTGTCCTTAGCACTCTGTCCTTAGATATTTTGTCCAAAAACGGTCTTTTTTGGAAATTATCCCAAATTGTCCTTAGCAATCTGTCCTAAGATATTTTGGCCATATTTTTTAAAAAATCAATAATTTTTTTCCAAAAAAAAGTGAAGACCTTTTTTTTTTTTTTTGCTCTTGACTTTTTGAAAACCGTAAAAGGGGGTCTTTTCTATAGACTTTTCCCAAATTGTCCTTATATTTCCCAAATTGTCCT
>SCLH01000180.1:214912-225223 GCA_004367855.1 Oikopleura vanhoeffeni
AAAATTGGAAAAGACTGACAGTAATATTTTTGGTTGGGTCAACCAGAATATGAGCTTATAGTTGACCAAATATTTCTGATTTCTAAAGGGGTTTCCGTCGTCAAAATTTTTTTTTTATTTTAAATGCCAATAGATCGGTTTAAGGCAAAGAAAGAATGCCAATGCCACCTGCTGATTCGTCGGATTTTTGAGCCTGCGTGAATCGGCGATATCATTGGCCGAGAACAGATGGATTATCGGGTAATAAAAACATAAAATTATATTAGTGAAATTTGAGAGAAATTTATTGGATCATCTCTTTTTAAAAAGCTCTCGCCTGTTATATTTAGGCAAAAAAGTTCAAAACTAGGAATTTTCAGTACTCACATTAGGGTGTCACCTGACTTGGCAGGTTGAAAAAAATGTCTTGATTAAATAAAATGGCTATTATCGTTATTCTCATCTCATTGCTTCCGATTTAATAAACTCAGGTGACACCCTCACTCACATTCCTGGTTAATGTGTGCAAAAAAATTGCTTAAACTTATTTGAGCCAAAATTTTTCACAAAAATTTACAATTTGACCAATTTTATCTCTAGATTTCCCAACTTTTTTAAAATATGTTTAGATTATGAGAGATTTTTGTCCCGTCGCTTGTGAAATTGGCTCATCCGAGAAAAAACCTGTCGATAATAGGGCGTCACTGGTCGATTCGACTCAGAAAAATGTCGAAACTGAGAATTTTCAGTACTCCTATCGTGTTCCTTGGTTAATTTCGATTCGATAAACCTGTCATGGATTTTTAAAGGTTAGTAAATAATATTTTAAATTCAAATTAAGAGGTATTCACTTAGGTCGTTTTTAGACNTGGCCACTTTTATTCAAATCTTATTGACGCTCCAGATACAATCGACGACTAGGCGGATTTTCGTAAGGACAAAACGACAAAAATTTTGCCTGTCCTTATAGCAAACAGCGACAGTATACACTACTCCTTTTTTATTCCATCTAGCGATTTTAAATTCAACTATTGAACCCTTAGTCTGATTTTTGGGACTCGGAAATTTCACCTGGTTCTGGGACTGCTACATACGACCTTTTTTGAATTTTGGGCCGCTAATATTACTTCCAAGGCTCATTTTTTTTTTCCAATTTTCGTTTTCCGGTAATTAACCAGAAATAATAGTTTCTCGGAAAAAAACCTTGAAAAATACCGGTTAAAAACGAAAATGGAAAAAACCGGCTCTTCAGCGGAACGGTATATGAAAAAGTTGTATCAGTGCCCTAAATTTTCAAATAAAATCGTATGTACAGTTTTCGAACCATCTCACCTGGTTTGATGGACCCTAAAAACAGACCCCTTTTTTATAATAACCTTCTAGCAGGATATTCAAACTTCTAAAAATTCGTTTTTACCCGATCAGCAATCTTAATACTTAAAATATATTTTTTTCTTCCGATTCCTATCCCTTTGGTACACTTTTTGTTTTTACTTTTTGAAATATTAATACAACTTCTGGCCGTTCTCTCTTCTAAACCCTCACTGTTTGTACGATCTCCATTCTGCCTTTCTTATTTCAGTCATTGATTGGTTCGGCCTAAAGGATAATTCAATATTATAAAAACTATTTTCTTGTATTATTTTTGTCTCCTTTCTTGACTCCTTTTTGTTCAATTAAAATGAAAATAAAATAGCAATGGCAGGTAAGAAAATATTCCCATTTTTTGCACAGCAAATTCTGCCAGGTTTTTGAAGAGAAAATTTGCGAAAATTGTAGGGTAAAAGTAGATACTCTAACTTAAGGGAGTGGGCGTCGTAAATAACGATGTTTTTTGAAGTTTTCAAGTGCAGTTTATGAGAAACATAGTATAAGGAAGTCATTCCATATTTTATTTTAAATAAGTAGGATAACTCTCAGATGTTGCATGCACTGAACCCACTCAGTTCATCAGATAATTCAACCTACTCTCAGAAAATGGTATTTAGTATTTTAAAAACTCAATCAAAAAATTTTTGGTATTTTGTCTCAAAAACGGTTAAAAATCAACAAAATCTTTGGTGGTAATTTTTAATCGTGTAAACATAAATCATGTCACATTATGCAAAAATTGTTTTTGATAAAAATTTTTTCTATTATAAAACAGATACAGTATCCGCGTGAGTTTTGAATATGGCGATGTCAGTTTGTGCTGAACCCTTGACAACCCTTCTCTCTGTGCTAATCAAACAAAATTAATAATACGCGTAGGATTAATATCACCAATAAGGAGCGCCTTGCGGATATGATCCCCTTAATGCAGAAAAAATGACTCCTTTAAATCAAAATTTCGATTTCATTCATTTAGAATTAATTTCCGACAACAATTTTAAGTTCAAAGGGACTGAACCTTTTACATTTCAGATATCTTTTTATTTTTTGTTGTTCTAACAATTGTTGGTACCTATATGTTAGCAAGTTTTTGTCTTTTTTATAAATTATTTTATAATAGTTAATTTTTATAATAGTTAATTTTCTTTAAATAGTTAACATTTCACTTAAAGTTGACTTTCGCTACTTGAAACTAAGCTATTCATCAAAATATCGATTTTGTTAGTATAAACCCGTTTTTGTTTCACTCAACCGACATTCATTTTCAATATTTGTTTGGATTCGCTACTTTGAAACTCACGCGGTACATAAAGAAATTTAGTTACAGGGGGTGCGGCGTGCGTTATAGTTGTGAAACCCACCAACAACCTACGTAAGCCTCCGCAAAAACCTACGCATTTGAAATAATTTATTCGTCCTGGCGTGCGCGCGTATTTAGTTGTAGCAAAATGATAGTGTTTTTTTTTTCAAATGTTCCTAGGCAAAAAGATAGGCGTTTTTTAACCAGATTCTCAGACCAAAGATTCCTCCGCGTCGGCGCGCCGACAGATGAAAAATTCATTTTTTTTAAAACTATGTTTAGATTGATCCATGAAGCTGTCGGTATTTCAAGAAGTTTAAAAACATTGTTTTCACAGTCTCGCGACATGTCGGCTATCTTGAAAATTGGGCCAATAGTTATTCAGATAAAAATATTTAGGTTTTTCTGCGTTTCTGAGAGTGATTTACTGTGAGCATAATTTTTTTTTTATAATTTTCATTGTTTCCACTTTTTAACGATTTTCGGATAAATTCTTTTTCGAATTAATGTTAATTTAAAATTAAGTTTATTTCATTTTTTTCGATAAAATTAAATTTATACATCCTAGAAGATTTGTCACGAAAAATTAACTTTATAATCTCCAAAAATTCTTACTCTGACCACCCTTTAACTTAATTACATGTATTAACTCTAGATACTGTTTAAATTGACCAATCAGAGCACATTTTCCCAGCCGTACGTATAGTTGGAATTACGCGTATAGTTGGGGTTTTTTGGCGAAAAACTTTCCAACTATACGCCGCACCCTCCTGTATAAATAATTGACCGGTTTTCTATGGAAATTTCCCAGTTTATGGTCGGCCCGACTAAATTAGCTTAATTTGAAATTTCATAACAGGGCCAGCAATTTCATGAAAAGAAAATTCTGATAATTTTTTTCATCGATAAAATTAACTATTTTATACAGCCATGTTTATAATAATAAAAGAGCACGAATTCCACTTAGGCCTGGTTTTTACCATCCTCAAATCGGTGAGATAGTTCCAAACTGGTACATATATGTCATATATTATATGATCTTTTCGAAATTTTGGGCCATGAAATACATTTCCAAGTGCCATGGTATGCCACTGCTGTTTTCAGGTTTCCGTATTTTTTATGATTTTTTTTAAGAAACCGATTATTTTTGGTAAATTACCGGTCATCGCACAAATCTCTGGCAAATACTTTAAACGGACAGCCCCGCAAGGAACAATTTTGCCGCTACTTTAAACGGACAGGATAGCGATTTCTACCTGTCCGTTTAAAGTCATATTACTGTACAAGTTGTAATAAACATATTTATCGATCCAAAACCAAACTAATGTATTGTTCCAACCCGTCTAGCAAACGATTTTCTATTCAACCTACCCGATAAATTTTGCTCTTGCAAAAGCCACCTGATTAGTATGTTTTGAAATTAAAGCTGGCGTGGAAATTCTAATACCTGTACAAAAATAATTAGCCATTAACTCAATTCATTTAAAAACTGTTATAAGTTATAACTTATAACTAGATTTATATCTAAATTTAATTTTTTTTGATATTCAAACTTACAAGCCAACATGTTCTTTGAAATTAAAGAGCATGACTTCAGTTTAGCAAATTTACTAAAAATCGAAAATTTTGATGAAAAAACATTTCGACAAAATATGGTAGGTAAAAATTCTGGGAAAAATGTGAAGGGGGTGAACATAAGATGGGCAAAAAAGCTAACAAAGGTGATTTCGGAAAATTATGCTGCAGGTAAGACGATTTGAAATAAGGAATAACAAAAAATAAGTATCTACGTATTACGTGTATTTGAATTATCTCATCTTATCCAGATTTTTTTTCGGTCATTTTAAGACCTTGAAATTGTTTCTTACAAAATTAATTTTATATCACAACTGTGGTATTACCACTAGCCGTTCGCAATAATTTCAAAATGGGAGATAAAAAATTTTAAGACAAGTGACTGAAAAATTTCATCGATTTTTACTTTTGATACCAGGGAGTTGAAACTTGAAAAAAGTCATCAGCTTAATTTTTCAGAATTAATCGAGAGACATAATTTATCTCACATTATTATGTTAAAATAATGGTTACAACAAAAATTGATAATTTTCAAGTTTTTTCTCTGTCAAATCTAGACGTGACAGCCCAGAACAGCCTAGGAAAATAAATTATTGAATAAAGCATTTGTTTTACCACAAATAATGGAACTGATTCTGAATGGCATAATTTATGTCACATCATGGATGCAACAAAAATAACTAATTTTCAATTTTTTCTTGAGAGACTGAAGTCAAATCCAGATGTGACAGCCTTGGAAATTAAATTATTGAATTAATCTTTTTAACCATAAATTAGGTAACTGATTCAGAATTTAAAAAATCTAGTCGAACAAATTTGAAATCCCCTACTTTCATATAAAAAATATCGCAATTATGCTATGATTCTACCCGTATAAACCATGATTTACTGGTCAAAATAGCGGGCTTGAAAAAACAAGAATCAATTACGGAAACGCTCGTCATTAAAAACAAACAAAGAGCATTATTTTTTTAAGCCAGCGAGTGACACTCCAGCGTGTAAATGATCATACGCATGCTGATTGGATCGCGTTCAATAATCTTCTGGTGTTGTTGTTCTCATTTCTATTGGTCGGTCTAGCTAAAATGCTCGAGTGTCCCTCGCTCGCTAAAAAATGGCATACTGTATATTTTTCTGTCCTTCCAAAATACATCAAATAATACTGAACTTTTAGGTGACTCGAGTATTTTGACAATTTATGACGGCCCTTACATGCGAGAGTTCAAAATCCTTCAAAAACGCTGTGTGATAAACAGACGAATTATGAAATGGTTTGATTTATTTCGAAAAGATGAGTCGTCAAAAATTAGTTTGAGATTTCTGCACACGTCTACAAAAGAAGTTTCTAGAGAATCCCTGGGTCTACGAGGTAAGAACTACAGTTAAAAAAAGTTTTATATATGATTCATATAATATGAAGGTTGCTTAAGGGGGTCGGTGCATTTTGACAGATACGGATATGGGCTCTTGATGAAAAACTTTTCACTGGGTTTATATATTTATCTCAATATACCATCAAAGTAATGTTTGATAATCCAGGTAACTTTTGTAACTACAGGATTTTTGAATTATTGTTTTTTTAGAAAATTTTGAGTTCGATTTAAACTTTTCGAATTCGACAAATTTTTGAAAAAAATTCCGAACATAATAAAAAAATGCCTTATTTTTTATTCAATTTTTATTTTCATTATTTGTTTCGAATCAACGAAAAAACTCTTCAAACTGGCCACTTTAACTTTTCGTCAAAACCTCAGCTGGGTGTTCTAAAAAAAAAGTTACCTTAGGTAGTTTTTTTAAAGGAACCACCCCTATCCAAGACGATTACGGGAAAACCATAGGCGATATCGAGACACGGGTTTTTGCATTCAACTGCCAACTAAAAAAGCTAAATGGATATTTTTTTCTTTTTTATCGGACAACCGGTTCACCGGTAAAAAAATAATGAGAGTAGATGTATCATACGGGTTCCTTAGGAACCCTATTCTTTCTGCATCATACCCTAGTTTTTTTTGTTGACAAAACGTTTGCCATGCCCAAGTCGTACACAATTATAAGAATACAAGATACAATCCTACTTGAAAATAGTGTTAGAATAGTAGGTCAAACTCGTGTCTCTCTAGGTACATTCGGTATATACGTACGCAAAGCGTTTTCTTGGGAAAGGCTAGGGTTATTTATATTGAGATAGTGTGTTGTTTGTTGTCCGTCATGATACAATAGAACCTTTTATTTTTTATAATCATTAATCTCAATTCTTTCTCTTCGATGAATTAGTTTGCCGATATTTTCTTAAAGTGTACTATTAATATATAGGTTAACTGCCCTCCTCGGAGGGCCTCTGCCGGTGAGCATATTATTCTTTTCAAAATATTTATTTTAATTTGATTTGAAATTAATTTACTTGCTATCAATTAATTATACTATTGTGATAATTGTATTTAATGATTTTGAGATGTAATCTTTTTTTGCGACAGTTTCTCAGTGTGAATAATTCTTGTGCAAAGATTTGTTAATTTTTCTGCAATTTTTGAAAGTATTTTTGAGCATAAACGTTTTAAAAATGATAACATCGCTTGATTTTTTATATATATTATACTCGAATTGTCGAACTGCAGATTTTTTGTATATTATTGTTATTTTGTGTGATGATTTATTTACAGATTTTGGATATGAATAATTCAATTGTTACTATTTTTTTATATTTTTCATATTATTTATTTTTTGTTTTGATGATTTTTATATGTAATGTATTTCCTTTGATTATAGATTTTTTTCTTTATATATTTCTTCTTATTATTTTATTTTTTTTTTTTTCTTTCTACTTTTTCTTATTGTTTCTTCTTTATATTTTTTTTTGTTTTTTATATACTTTTGTCTATTTATTAATTTTTATGATGATATTAATTTACTTTTAGTTTTATTTCGAAAATATTCTAGAATGTTTATTCTAGTTCTTATTATTTTTTTTTTTTTATTTTATTTTATAAATTCATATAGTCTTGTTTATCATCTGCTTTAGTCTTTGATTTTTATCCTTGTTTGAATATGTATAGTCTTTTTTTTTCCTGATTTACCTGTTTGTTTTCTATTTCAGTTTATGTTTTTTTTTTAATGTTTTTTGTTTTTTTTTTGGTGTTAGTTTTTGTTTGTTTGTTATTGTTATTTTATTTTTTTTTTATTTATTATTATGTTTTTTTTTGCTTCTCATAATCTGATAATAAATGTTTGGTTTAATTTCATGATTGTTTTTGCCAAAATAATTTTTAGATGATATAATTTGTTGATTATCTTTAATGATTTTAACTTAAATTTAATTATTCTTTTTGAATTATTTTTTTAAATATATAGTCTTTATTCCTTTCTGATTATTATTATTTACAACTTAACAGGTTATGAATTATTAGTTTATTCTGTTTACAGATATATTCATCATTTAATATAAAGTGATAATTTAAGCGTTTGCTATTCAGTTTTCATCTTCAGTAATTAGTAATTCACTAAGTTTTTACGAAAGTGTAATTGTCGAATTGATACACATGAGTTGATCAGAAGTAATTCTATAGATTCATGTTCGTTATTAGTTTTCGATTATACTTCGATGTTCGATAGTGTTTTCAGTTCGAATCTAGACAATCATTTACTTTTCTTTTGTTTTATGACGTATAGTTTGCAAAATCGTTAAATTATTCATATAAATTTAACTGATGAGACAAATATCATCGCGTGAAATATTTCCATAAAATTTCCTTCCTCTATTGTGCGTCCCTTCTTATTATAGGCTGCCTCCATTTTGCAGCCTCTGCGGAACGCTTCCGCTTGAAATTACGGATATTATTCTTTTCGCCTATCATTTCTGTTTTTTGTCTGCTATTATTGATTGTAGTATATATATTTGTAATACTTATTTGTTTGATATATATCAATAAAGTAAATTCTTTTGTTTTAAAGGATTATTTTTCTGATTGGAGATCCGACCATTGTAGAGAAATAAATAGATGATAGCTTTGACTGGAGTTTCAATTTTGTGACTGCGAAGTATTACTACATTAGGATCTCGAAAGGAATTGTAATTTTTAAAAGTTAAATAAGGGTGCATATTTTTTGTATTTGAACGACGAAACCCCGAAACTGATAATTTGGCCATAATTAAGCTTTTTGAGAAACCACAAAAATTTCCCCTAGGAATGTTTTTTTCAATGGCTGTCTTACTGTTTAGTGATTCTATTGATATCTCGTGGTAAAATTTTCATGATTTCTTTAAAATTCCGAGAAAAAACTAATCAACTTCGAAAGTTTATTTTTCCGTAAAAATCCGTTTTTTTTTGGTATCTTAACTTCACAGTAAAATGTTGTCAGGAAAAATTTTTAATTTATTTTTCCTTAAGTTTGTCAAAAAAATGTCCCACATTATACGGGAAATAACTAATTCAGTAAATGAATGTTCAAAGCGGTCCACGAAATTTTCCATTTGACAGATCATGTATCGGTTTCTCCGCGGCCCTTTAGGCGCTTGGCGAGTACTTTTTTTTGGCTCGGAGTTATGCGTACCTAAATAATGGTTACAACAACAATTGATAATTTTCAAGTTTTTTCTCTGCTACTAATGTCAACAGACGTGACAGCCAGAACAGCCTAGGAAAATAAATTATTGAATAAAGCATGTGGTTTATACCACAAATAAGGAACTGATTCTGAATGGGCATAGATTACATGTTCACATCATGGATGCAACAAAAATAACTAATTTTCATTATTTCCTTGAGAGACTGAGTCACAATCCAGAATGTGACAGCCTGGAAATTAAATTATTTGAAGTTAATTTTTTTACCGATAAATTAGTACTGTTATCAAATTTAAAAACAGGTCAACAAATTGAAACACCCTACTTTCATGTAAATAAAAACTAATCTAGCAATTATTGCTATGAATTCTACCCCGTATAAAACCATTTTTTTACGGGTCAACAATAGCGGGGCTGTGAAAAAACAAAGAATATCATTAACGGAAAGCGCTTCGCATTAAACAACAAACAAAGAGCAATTATTTTTTAGCCACGCAGTGACACTTACACCAGCGTGGTAAATGATCCATTTCAGCGCATGCTGATTGGATCGCACGTTCAAATTAATCTTTTTTGGTGTATGTTGTTTCCTCTTTTCTTAGTCGGATCTAGCTAAGATATAGCATGCGTGTAGTGTCTCGCACGCTCTTGCTAAAGAATGGCATACTGTATTATTTTTTGTCTGCGGCCAAAATACATCAATAATACTGACTTTTTAGGTGATCCGAGTATTTGGACAATTTATGACGGCCCTTACATGCGAAGAAAGCTTCAATACCTCAAAACGCTGTGTGGAAGATAACAGAAACGAATTAGTGAAATGTCGTGAATTTATTTCGAAAAAGATGAGTCGTTCAAAAATTAGTTTGAGAAATTCTCTGCACACGGTCTAAAAAGAAAGTATTCCTAGGACGAATCCCGGGTCCTACTCGAGGTAAGAAACTTACAGTTAAAAAAAGTTTTATATATGATTCAATATAATAATGAAGGTTTCTTAAAGGGGGTTGATGCGACTCTGATATAATAAAGCCTTAGAGGCATTAAACATGCTTGAAGATTGATACGCCGGTGATAAATAAGTGTACTAAGAGAACGCCAATCATCGCAAAAAAAAATTCGAAATGTTTCCATTTTTGTTTTCCTAAGATTTTAAAAAGCATTGAATAAGTTAAAAAATCATAACGTTTGCCTTGAATTTGACCACTAAAACTCTCAAAATATCGACTTGACGCTAAGCCACTTTCTCATCAGTGTTTCACTGGCTTCGTTGGAGCCTAACATTTCGAAAAAATCGAAAGCACTTTTTTTTTCGAAATTGTTTGCGGAAACTGACCAAAAAACATATTTCCCAAGTTCTAGCGTTCGAAATTGCAAAGAAAAGCCTGCCTTATCTCTTAAAATTTTCTGAGGGAATACTTGATAAAAATCTTCTGAGCTATTTGGCAGAACATCATCCTCGGAGAGTAGATTTTTGAAGGTCGCAAATTCGCTTAAAATGTCTGGTTATTTTGCGTTCAGAAATTGG
>SCLH01000180.1:225244-242549 GCA_004367855.1 Oikopleura vanhoeffeni
CTGAGAAATCTATTATAAAGCATTTTTTCAGTATAAATTTTGAGAAAAAAAAAATGCGAAATCCCCTTCGTTTTTGTTCACCAACTTCCCCAGGATTCATCAGAAAATATAGTTCAAAAGCAGTTAAATGTGGTATAGATAATCGTGATATAAGAAATTGAAAAACATAAAAAATTTTAAACTTTTCCAGCTGATTATAAAGAAAAAAAAATTTGGGCCCACGAGATTCGAACCTACACACAAAAAATTAACTTTCCGTTTATAATATCGCGGTAGACGCGGATGTCAAAATCACTTTAAAATAAAATTTGTCGAGCATGGTTAGCTTATTCTCTAGTTTGGCAGTTTGAATGCAAAAAAAAAAAGTCGTTTTCTTCTCGATATCGCCTATGGTTTTCTTCCGTAATCGTCATGCCTGGGTGGGGTCACTAAAAAAAAAAGCTTTTACTAAGCTAAATTATTTGGAATGGCTAACTTTCACTATATTTAAATATGTCTTTCACATAGTTTTGGTTCTTTCTGCTTCGCATCTTGGTTAATACTACCTCTGATCATAACTTTTTTTAAAAACGAAACTGTACGGAATACGCAGAAATACTTTCCGCCATCATTATCCGGAATTAAATATTTTATCACACCAAAACGTTGACGAATTGGATAAGCCGGACCCATCCACCGCCGTAAATTTGATAAATTAAGCTCCTGAAGAAAAATAATTTTCTTTCGATGTGGTAAATTTTCGATTTCTTTTTTTTTCCGTCTTTTTTTCACAAATTTATAATGTTTCGATTTTGACGTAGAAATATCGTATAAATAAAAATTTAATACTCCGAGACGGTTATCGAGCGCATTTTTAGGGCCTCCTAAGTAAACCAAATAAAACATATCTAAATTTTTAACTGTCATTTAGACACACAATGGGAAGCAAAAACCGCGCGTTTTTTTTTGGAGTGTTTTTTCAAAGGACGAATTTATAAGTAAACTAATACAATCTGAAGAAATTTCATATTAAAACAAAGTAAGCTGAAAGTGGGCAAGTTGTGTTTCCGAAAAGTTTTTACCTTTGAAAATTTTGGAGTGGCAAATAAGTTTTTTCCCCATCAAAGACAAAAAAAGTGCAAAACTGTCCCAAAAAGATGCACCGTCCCCTCTTGTGAGGTATCCCATTGTCTGAATTTGGCAATTTTTGCAGAGCTTAGTTTAGAAAAATTGAAGCTTTGTTGAGCAATAATTCCAAATGCAATTTGTAGATCGTAGCTTTTATCTGTGAAATTCGAAGGTCCAAACTCAGATTGTTGAATGACTACAAACACAACGGTCCATAGTCGTAACAGTAAGGTCACTTTGCGAATTTCAAATATAAATTCTCTCCCGACAAACCAATTGTGGTCAAACACATATATTCGAAAGTTTGTTTGCAAATTTTTAAACATAAACCTGTATAAATAAGTCTACAAACTTTGTTAGGTAAGCGCTTTTGTTGATAGTGCTATATTAATCTAGATACATGTAAAACCGGTAGCAATAATACGGTTTTGGACTTTTTTCAAAATCGGAAATCTATCTTCCTAGTTAAATTTCAAAAATTTACCCTCAAATGTTTTGCAAAAAGCTAGCCTCTAACAACAAAAACTTGTAGGAAGCGTTTTTTGCGTCAATCTGAACCTCAAACAAAAAATAAATGATTTTCAAAGGTACACGTGGAAAAATTTCGCAAAGAATGTGCTTCAATTTTTTCGAAGAAGCTGGGAAACATGAAGAGAAAGTTGGCTTTAACGTCAAGTCGATTATTTTGAAGTTTTAAGTGGTCAGAATTCGAGCAAACGTTATTTTTTAAACGTTAATCTACTTCTTTTTAAATACTTTAGAAAATTCGAAAAAATTTTTTTTTGGATGATTCAGTTCTTTGTACACTTAATTATCAACCCCGTATCAATTGTGGAGCATTTTTAATGCCTCTAAAGGCCTTATTAAATCAGACAATTTTTTGGGATTTCAGAGGCTCGTAACGGGTTTAGAAACAAATGCAAACTGGAAACATTTTTTTTGAAAGCAATACAATTAGAAAGAATCTACCCTCTGAATCTCGCGGCGAATTTAATAAAAACAGTTTAGTACCACTGCCCTCCAACCATCGGTTAACGCGCGTTAAACACGAGTTTCCCAGCCCTTTTTTCGAAAACAGGAAGATCCTAGGCTTATATCGGAAAGATTTGATGAAGATCTAGAAAAATTGTCTGATTTAGGTGGAATCGGTTCTGATTTTTGCTTTCAGAGGTCAGGAATTTGGCTGAATGTGCCAAAAAAAAGGGTGTTTTTTTTTTCTCCGTTTCGACGATTTTGAGATAAAAAGGCCTTTTTTTTTCTGGTGGAAAATGCAGAAAAAACGTCATTGTTCCGGATGTTTACAAGCCCTAGGAGTGGTGATACATCGAATCGGTCGTAATTTTTTGAATGTTGCCTTGATTGCTGTAAATCGGAACAAAAAGTGCGCGAAAATGACAATTTTGAAAATAAAAGTGATAAAATTAAGACAATTTTTAAAAATGTCCACCAAAAAGATTCCTTTTTTTTGTATGGATTTCCTGAAACGATATTAGCAACTATTGGTCCCTGATTTTCAACAACACACAAGTGTTTTAGAGAATGCAATCATAATTTAATTGAAAAACCCTTACTTTTCGTCTAGAATCCGCTTGTGGTCAAAATCAGATCATAGTGCCGCTGCAACTCCGTTTCCAGGAATGCATAAGCCCAAGGAATCTTTTTGGTGACATTTAAAATTTTCTATATCAACTTTATAAATTTTCAAAATTGGTCATTTTTCCCCCCCCCCTCGCACTCCTTTTTCTGTCGATTTACAGCATATCAGGGCGCAAAATTCAACCAATTTACGACCCGATTCGATGTTCACACCACCCCTAGAGCTTGTTACAATTCCGACAAAATGACGTTCTTGGCATTTCCACAAAAAAAGCCTTTATTCATCAAATGTTGTCCAAAAAAACACCGCTTTTTTCTTCTCGCACATTCAGAAGCCAAATTCCTGACACCCTGAGGCAAAAAATCGAAAAAAAACCGAGAACCGATTCAACTAAAAAAATTCAGAACAATTTTCTAGATTCTAAGTCAACCAAATCTCAAAAAACTCTTTCCGATATAAGCTCTAGGATCCTTGTTTCTTTGAAAAAAAAAGCTTGAGAGACTCGTGTTTGAACCGCGGTTAACCAGATGGTTGGTGGAAGTGGACTTAAAACTGTTCCTGAAATGGAAATCGTGAGATCAAAGATACGATCTTTCCTAATGTAATGTTTCAAAATATGTCCCAGTCCTGCATTTGTCTAACTGTACGGCGCCTTTTGAAATATCACCCAAAAAATCACTATCACCACCTCTAAAGTAGTTTTTTTTTAGACGCGAACAGATTTGACTTTCACCGACGAACCAGTATGAGATATCACAAAACGTTTTTTTTTGGCATTCAAATGGAAACTAAAAAAGCTAAGGCGAAAAATTATTTTTTAAAATTCGAGACTTTCCAAATGACCGTGAAATATACCAATATGGGTATACTACGAAACTAGAAGAAAATTCCCTAAGACTAATGGGCTGAAAAATAAAATTTCCAAAATTAAGTTTCTTCCGGATTTTTATTTCATGAAAATGTGGGTGAACAAAAGTCAAATCTGTCGGCGTCTAAAAAAAACTACGCCGTTATAAATAACCAGGACCAATTTTATAAATTTTAGAACGCAAAAGTTTGAAATGGAAGAGGACCAAATTTGAAAATCGCAAAGAAAAAAATTCTGGAACTTGAAATACAGAGCTGAAGAAAAATTACTAGAAACTGGAAAAAATATTCTAATCCAAAAAGAACGCGAGAATTAAAAAAATGTTACAAAAATCATTGAATGACATATGAGAAAGACTAGATTTCCCCCGCCAGGTAAAATTTTACCTCACGCAAATTAATTTTCTGGTCCGCAACTAGAAATTGAGATTTTGAACATAAAATACCGCAATATTTTTTGTCTATTTTTAAAACTTTGTTAGAAGTTACAAACTCTGATTAAGGGTGGACAAAAAAACAAGTGCAAATCTTTTGTGTTTTAAAAAAAGCACAGAAAGCGAACAAAATAATGAAAAAAAATCAAAATTTAAAGGGTATGGACAAACCGTATGGTTAGCATTTCCCACCATTCGATTTTGGCCAAAAAATCGACTAAACAGGGGTTTTGTGTTTTTGAAATATTAGATGTCCTATGGTGATTTTTTATTGCGCGTTTCAACAAGGAGGTTAAATTGAATAATAAATACAATTTTTTGTCGGAACTCAAACGGTGGATCTCCTTTTTTTCCCCCACCCTCAATTTTTTACGTTTTTTTTTTTTTTCGAAAACTCGAGGTTTTTTTGGAGCCAAAAAAAATCAATCATAAATTTTTGAATTTTTTTTCCAAAAAAGTGTTATTAATTTTCATTTTAATAAGTTGACGTTGAACGACCCCCAAAAAATGCGATTTTGGCAGTCTGTTTTTATTAAAATATTAATTAATACTGAAAAATCAGCTATACAATGTTTTGATTACGTGACGGAACCAAAATTTTTTTTCATTTTTTTTAATATTTTATATTAAATCAACAAAGTTTTTCAGAAGAAATGCCAACACCATATTTTCTCTAAGTCAATATTAATGGTGGAAATGCTAACGTAATGGTGGTTCCTAATTTGAGCATTTTCTCCGATAAATATTAGCACAAACAGGGCTTGAAGGAATATAATTCCTGATAAAGCCACGTTTTTTTGTATGTAGAAGAACTAGCAATATCAGCTTGCGCCAAGAAATGTGCCAACACTTTTTGTATGCCTTTAAAAGAAATCTGGGGAAACACTGAAGAGGAGCGTTATCCTTATACGTCAACCCGATATTTTTGAAGTTTTTTAAAAGTGGTCAAAATTGACACAATCGTTATTTTTTGACATACACTTTTGAGAAAAAAAATACTTAAAGGGAGTAACCCGACGGGACGCTTAATAAATCTCGGACTCTCAGACATGAGAAAAGTTAATTTTAGCTGCATTCTCATTTTTGAATATCGATTTTCATTTCAGCAAAAAAATTACAAAAAAAATTTTCGTATTTTTAAGCGAAGTATTATTTTTTCATTCACTTTAAAACTGTATCTTTTGAAAGTAATTTATCCGTTGAATATAATTTTGCTTGCACATTTGCCTGTGATTCAATCTGGTTATGTAAAAAATAAAATATTTTCGAAAAAAAAAAAATTTCCGAAAATTTCTGACTTTTCTTAAATATTATTTTCAATTCAACTCACTTGTATCTTGTAATGATCCGTTGAATCTAATTTTTTAGTTGCAACATTTGACTGTGAATTTGATCTTGAATATCACAATAAAAAAAAATTATTTTTTCGGAAAAAAAAAATTTTTTTAATGCAATTCAAAAACAAAATGTTTGATATAAGTCTCATTTTAATTGATTTGAATACGATCTAAAAGACCAATTTTCATTTGTTTTTGCCAAAGAACCTAGGGGATTATAATCTTCTGAAAAAAAAATTTAATAAAAAAAAATTTTTGAAAGTTTTTTTTAACGGTTTCCCAAACTTTGAGCGCGTCGCATTAAGTACCCGAAAGGGAATATCGAAAAAACGCCACTTCATTTAGTTCCGGCAAAACGATTTCTAAAAGTGATTTTTTTAAGCTAACTATTTGGAGCAAAAAATTTACTAAATTAATATCCAAGAAAACAAGTATCTTCAAAACAAACCCATTTTGAAGACGTTTTTTTTATTGAAAAAAAATTGAATAATAGACAAAATTTCAAATTCCTGGCTTCATTTAGTTCACGGGTTTTTTGACAAATTTATGCATATACTCACAAAAAAGTGAAAAATTCTGAATCAGTCACCCTCGAAAAATCATTTCTTTATGAAAAACGGGGGCCAAATTGAATTTTTTTTGGACCGGTAATACGAACGCGTAAACGATTATACAAAAAACTCCAGCGTTACTTTTTTTTTTTGAAAAAATTCAGACAATATTTCGTAGGTGGTCCACAAACCGAGAAAATCACTGGTAATTTTATTCAGCTCGTGATCAGACGTTTGAAAAAAATCACGAACTGGCGTCGTTAACTGCCTTAAGGTAGCTTTTTTTTTAAGCTCAAAAACCAGCCTTCTCAGGATTTTTTTACTCGAAGACCATACCAGAATGCAACAAACGGTTTTTTTGGCTATGGTGTAGCCAAGTAAATTTGTGATATGTCAACACCGTTTAACCGGTATTTGGATGTTCCAAAAACCGGTTTAACCTTTTTTTCAAGAATATCAAGAGCAATATTTTAGATGGGAGATACACTTCGGAGTAGTTTTTTTCCTCGCGAGAAACTTTTTTTTTGGCATCAATTATTTTTGGACATGTGACACCTGGAGGGTGTCAAATTACACTTTTTTGTATCGGCTATAACAAAAAAAGGTTTAATGGTGATTAATATCCCATTCGGGTTGTTTTTTTCCCAGAAGAAATTTTTTGGCCAATAAAATAAATGTGGCACCTCAGAGGGTTGTCAAATTACACTTTTAGGATCGCTGGAATACATAGATGTTTACTGTATAATATACATTGTGGTATTTGTTGAGCTAATTTGAGATTTATGGTCCCTGTAATTTGTGAGCATCGGCATTATTTTTCCCTGTTCAAAAAATGAAAACTTGTAAGCATTTTTGCAAGTTTTTTCAACCGAAAAAACAGTTGATTTAATTTAAAAAATTTTTTTCAAAATTAAGAGCTTCGGAAAACATGAATTAAGAAAGAAAAAATAGATAATTTTTTTTTGTTTAAATTTTAGGATTATTATTTATTGAGAATGCCAATTATTCAAATAAACGGCATAAATAGGGTGTCATCACTGTTGCCTCGAAAAAGTTTCGAGTCATAATCACATATTCCTAGTCAGTTATATGAAGGCAGTTGGCGTAGTGTTAGCGCGACTCGACGATCGTCGTCCCGTTTACCTGGGTTTCGACTCCCGACTTCTCCAACATTTTTCTTATGGTGATAACCCAAACTAATGGTGAGATTAGTCGGATTCCTCAAAACAATGGTAGACAAAAGTGGCAACCCTTCAGCTAGTAACCCTGGTCCAGTATTCTGGATTTCTAGAGTGGGTTTAATAATCCGATAAGGAATAACTGTGGATGGTACAGTACTCAAGCGAGTACCGGGAACTCTAGAACTAATAAAAGGGCTGGCGCCACCCAAAAGTGAGCAAACCCGGTAACATTCCGTTACACTGAGCCATTCGAGTATCGTATACAACCCAAAAAACAAGGCTCAATGAAAGCTTGAAAATGTTAAAGTAATTTTCGATTATAAAAGGCCCTGTGGTACCCAATAATCACACACATTCAGGGACTAGCCTCTGAGAGTCAACGAACTCAAAAATCATAAGTTTGTCCCATCAAACCGAGAATTTCGCAGTCGAATCTAAGGGAAGTGTCAGGTGGCGTATTAGGTCAAGCGCTAATATTCGCGCTATAATCGAGAAATCACCACTAGAAAAATATCAGGCAAAATTGGGTTTAAGTTGTAAACACGAACTCAAATCATGAAGAGAGAGCCGCGGGGTTCAAGCCCCGACTTTGTCTATTCCCCCTTTTTCAGTCATTACGGGGACCAACATGGTAGAACTCGTTAGTTCCTCACGTGGAAGTGGGTCGTCACCAGATTATTTTGACTAATTTGAAATGATTAAATAATTTTGACCACTACAGATTTGAACAGAGCTTTTATGATGGCCAAAATCACCTCCGGATAGCTTCTGGATTGTTTATATTTTCGTGTAATTTCATATATCGTAAATTTTTTTCGTCGGTCCTCAAATTCCCATTTCCCATGGTTTTGGACCATTTTACTCTCTGCAATTTTCCAACCCAGCCGTTGTAATTGTCTTATAACGTATTTTAATCAAGATAATTTTGACTCTGGTGTCATTTTGGACACAATTTTTTTTGTGTTATCCCCATTTGTCTCTACCGCCATTTTTCTGAATTCGCCCGCGGTAAATATGTTGGATTATGACCTCGAAAACTTTTCGAGCACAAACCCATCAGCCCCTTAAACGTAAAAGGTATATATTTCTTAATCCCCAAAAAACTTATAACATTTATTATAAACATTTAATCCTCGTTGTTTGTTTTTAATTTAACGTTTGATATTAAAATGGATAACAATGTATAGCATATGTCAAAATACCCGAAATTGAAAAAAAATACTAATTTAAATTAACCCCGAAATGTATATTATCATATAAACCATCTTCTTATTGCTCAGTCGATACTAAAAAGTGAAGTTTAAACACCCTCCGAGTGTCACATGTCAAATTAATTCGTGCCCAAAAATTTTTTCTTGAAAACTACTCCCCGGCAGCTACCCCGATGTGTTTATGATCTCAGTCCCTTAAATATTTTTCGTTATTAGCCGATACTAAAAAGTGTACTTTGAGCCACGCGGTCCGAGGTGTCACAGATGTTCAAAAATATAATGCAGAAATTTTCCGTCTTGAAAACTACCGCGATAATGTTATAATATCACTTAAAAAACATTTTTTTGTTATTTAGCCGATAACCTAAAAAGTTGTAAATTTGACGCCCTCCAAGGTGTTCACGATGTGTCAAAAATGAATATATGCAGAAGAGAAATTTTTTTCTTGAAAAACTACCCCGATTGTGTATCTTCCCCATATAAATAGTTGCTTGATAATTCATCTTGAAAAAAAATGTAAGACCGTTTTGGACAACATCGCATTACCGTAAACCGTGTGACCCACAAAAAAATTAAAATTTAGCATATCATACAAATTTACTTAGCTTTAATCACACTTAGCAAAAACCGTTTGTTGATACCTGTCGTAAGGTCTTCGAGAAAAACTTACTGAGAAGGTTGGTTTGAGTTATAAAAAAGCTACCACTAAGTTCTAAAGAAAAAAATCCGCAAAAACGCGCAAAATATTTAGACAAAAATATGTTATGTTGTTATTTTTGGTTCGTTTCATAGCGTTCATAACATAAAGAAATTGATTTGGGGGCGAATTTTTAGTGACGAAACAACTGCAGAAACTGAGACCAACATTACCCTTGAAGTTTAAAAAAAGTTTGTTTCAACGATTGAAACTTGAAATATTGTTCGGCTTAAAACTTTCTGTTTCAGTGATACCTGGATCTATACTTTTGAAACCGTATTTCTAAAAATCATGAGAATTTGGCCCAATAACCTGAAAATTGTGCCCTAAATGAAAAATAAAACATGCCAATCCAAGAACGTCATTCCTGCAGATTGACAAATGCATATTAATCGGAGACTAGTCGGACTTGGGCTAGCGGAATCTGAAGTGCCGATAAGTTCATTATGTGACTGACAGTCATCCCGCTGATATAATTTTAAGAAATGTATGTAAAATGGATTAAGTTTTAAATTGGGTGCTCTATAAAAGAAAACGTTGCTCGAATATTTACTTTCCTTCAATCTGCTGAAAATGCACAATTATTTTTGTTATGTTTTAGTATCAAATTTTCTCCAAGTAAGTATTTGCCTTTTGTTTAGGGCATAATTCATGTACTCTCGTTTTTTGGGTACTGGCATTTAATTTCAATAAAAGTAGCATATCCTTAGGATTACGTAAGTCAAGATTAGGCATCTTTGGTAGAACTATGCTTTAGCTTGTGGAGATAAAATAATTTTCGTATGCATCGAACTTCTTCCAAGCATGAGTACCTTTCAGGCTTTAAGAGGGGTCGGTGCATTTTTGGCAGATAGGAGTATGGGGCCTCTTGATGAAAACTTTTTCACTGGTTTATATATTTTCTCAATATACACCAAGTAAATGTTTTCATACTCCCATGGCAACTTTTGGTAGTGAAAGAAATTTCCGAGTTATTGCTTTAATTAAGGGAAAAATTTTGAACCTCGGAATTAAACTTTTCAATTTTCCAAATTATGGAAATTTTTGAAAAAAAGTTCCAGCATTATAAAAAAAATGCCGTTATTTTTTTTCATCAAATTTTTTTTAACAGTATTTGTTTCAAATCAACGAAAAGAAAACTCTTCAAAAGGCAACTAAACCTTTTCGGCGTAGTTGACCCCACATATTTTTAGTATGATAATTGAAAATTCAACCTGAATTTTGTTGGGGTTTTCCGGTCGTAAATCTATTGGAAATATTTTTGAAAATTTTCCGATCATTCTATGTTCAAAAACTTTAAACATTATTTTTACATGTGAAATCCTTAGCTTGAAAAAATATATGAGAGATTGCTTCTTTTAAAACTTTTTATCGAATATGTTCCTCGTTTGTTTCTACTCTCTCTTGTTATACTCTGATAAGTCAATAACTGTTTTTGTTGCATGAAATTAACGGTTTGCCGCGAAATTACTCTTAGCCCTCTTCATCAAAAAAGTAAAGAAAATCTATTTCACCGAGACCTTGGCTAATTGGTAAGCGACTCGTTACCGGCGCTGCAAAATTTTAAATAAATTAACTCATGAAAAAAATATTTTTCGATGTGGCTAAAAATTTTCGTTTTTTTTAGGAAATTTTAATTTTCGCTTTTTGACGTAGAAATCATATAAAATAATTCCATATAAATTTCTCGATGGTGATCGAGAACCATTTTTTTGAAGCTTTTCTAATAATAATAAAAAAGACATTTAAGAATGTCATTTAGACAAGCCTAAGTACAAAAGGCGCGTTTTGTACAGTGTTTATTTTAAAGACGGATTTAAAGTAAAAAATCGATCTTGAAATAAAACAATTTATGACAAAGTGAGTTCAAAAGTGGCAACTTACGTTGATTTACTTTTTTACTTTTTATTTTTCGAAAATATTGAAGGTGGCCAAAAAGTGTTCCCCATGAAGACAAAAAAAATTGAAAAGTGCAAAAATCTGCAAAATGCACTCGCCCCCTTAGAGCCAAAATAGAAACTACGAGCCAACTTAGTCTCAGGTCAGTAATTCAAATCTCGCTATATTTTTTCTTTAGAAATATCGAAAAAAACACCGTTTTTTTGACAATGTATTCTTCGGAAAAAACTATTTCGTCTCTAATAACAAGTTATTTTTCGCTCCTAAAAGCTTTGTGAAATAAACTATGTAGACTTCATAAATTTATAACCGTAAATTTTTAGTGTTCCATAACGTCAAATCTGAGCACCACGCTGCCCAAAGCCTTTTTCTCTCCTAAAAATCTTATCTGGAATATTTATTGTGTATATATTTTGGAAAGAAAGAAAAGGATATAGCAGAGGGATTAGAGAGAAAGCACGCAAAAGTGCCTATGAGCTACTGAATTTACTTTCTGAAACTTATTTTTAAAAATATATCACTTTCGAAAAATGAAGCTGTTTTTTCCTGGGATTTGTGCACTAATATTCGGGTATTCTTCCGATTTCACGCTGGCCTATCGAAAAGCTAGCCAGTAGGCAGGAAAACTTCAATTTAAGGAAACTTTGTCTGAAGTGATTTGTCTAACCCTGGAAACTGTATTTGCAACAAATTATGTTTCAACCAATATTTCCATTGTTTTGTAATTTTTCGTCTCTGACCTAACCGGTTAAAAGCAATAGTGAACCTCGCCGAATGAACTTATCTTGGATCGAATCGTTATCTCTATCGCAAATAAACCATAAAATTATGAATTAAATTATGCATATTCAAACAGTTAATTAACGGTGGGCTTACTAGATATGTATCGATTTTTTGTGAAAGTTGGTCAGAACACCCTAAAGGAAAAAAACAAAATTTCGAAAATTTTTTTTGTTGTCATTTGGGCTTGTTTTTTTAATGCGTTTCAAAACGAAACACTATGAATTGTGGTGCTTATTTTTTATGACATAAATAACTGCAGAAATGTAGGACTCGGGATACCCTTAACCGCACGATACTATATTGCGGAAAAATGTATGCTTTGGTAGCCAAAGTAAATTGTGGCACCCAAAGTTGTTTTAAACCGGACGGTACAATGAATGTTAAACCGGAAGTTCATATAGCTCGAATCTCTCAGTCAGCCTCATTTTGTTGGTTGTTTTTTTATAATTTCGAAATAACATATCTTACAAGATAGGGATCCCTGTTCTTCTTTTATTCTTTTTGGTTCGCGTTCTCCGTGGTTGAAAAACACTATTCTTTTTTCCTCTTCTTTCTCGAAGGCTCCGTATTGGGGTCACAAATAAGCAAAAAAAAAAACTTCAAATCCGGTGTCTCTCAGATTTTAATATGGTCAAATGCAGGCTCAAAATATAACAAATACGCGACCCAACTATCGAAGGAAACAGGTGGATCCCTATGCTTTTTAGAATATATACTATTAGATCCTCGTTTGCTTTATATAAATACTAATAGCATACGATAAATGCTGTTATTATGATTCCTATGAATGACATAAAATTCATATAACGGTGCAATATGCACATTTTTTTATAAAATTTAAATTTAATATAAAATTAATCAATTTTAGACAGAAAAAAATAGCGAACATTCTACCTCCTTCTTTCTCTTTTCTTATTGTTCATATTGCTTTTCGCAGGAGAAACATAAAACCGATTTACTTTTAGAGTTTATCTACTGGCTCCACAATTATACCTGTGGCTAACCTACAATGTGTAGTACAACATAGGGTAGTTTTTCTTTCTTTTAGGTGGGTCTTCTCTTCACCCCCTCTTTCCTCTTCTTTCAACACTCTGCGTTGATTTTTAATCACTTAGTGTTCGGATAGATCTAAATGAGATCTGGAATAAATCAATATTCAAGCCTTTATCCATTGGAAATTCAGTTCTAAATTAAAATATTTATCCTTTTTTTGTATTGAGCGATCAAGGTCTAAGAAAGGTTTTGGCATATTCGATGTAAAGAGTCACCACCAACAAACTTTTAAACCGCTTTGATTTATTCCGGTTTTCGAGCCTTACGGTTTAACCGGTAATCTAGTACAGCGGAAAACCACCGTAATTGCGGTTTTGAGGAGGAACTAATTCATAGAAGTTCAACATGAAAAAGTATACTATTTGGTTTTTTTTTCCCCACTTTTTTTCTTTTTTTTTTTTTTATTTTCCCCCCTCCGAAAAAACAAAAAAACAAAAAAAAAAAAAAAAAAATTTTTGGACATTTTTTTTTTCGTTTTGACACCAGAAAACACAACACCACCTGGTGCTGTGTAAAGCAGCACTTTTTTTTTTGAATATTCCGACACTGAAATATCATAGGGGCAACGTAAAATAATTTCAATAAACTTATTTGGGAGTAACTTTTCTTTATTTATCAAAGGGAAAATTCTTTTTTGGCAGAATTTATTCTTGAGTATAATATCCGACAGTGGTCAAGCTATTCCACCACCTGGTGGTGTAGATCGATGGAGTCAACTTTTTGAATATCGACTAATTTTGGACATAATCATCAGGGGCTAAAATCATATTATTTCTGATGTAATCTTTTTCATTCAAGGATTAAACTTTCTTGCGGACTCGCCTGTTCTGTGTCTTGTCCTCCTCATTTGTTAATTTTTTGATCATTCCGATCTTATTTCTTACATTTCTCACCCTCTTTTTGGTGGTGTTTAGAGCACTTTTTTTTTTC
The DNA here is from genome assembly GCA_004367855.1 of Oikopleura vanhoeffeni. Classification (NCBI taxonomy): domain Eukaryota; kingdom Metazoa; phylum Chordata; class Appendicularia; order Copelata; family Oikopleuridae; genus Oikopleura; species Oikopleura vanhoeffeni. The sequence goes on from SCLH01000180.1 coordinate 238,892, forward strand.
TTTGGATTTATTCGACAATTGTTCTGCACTTGTGTAATTTTATATAATTAGGCGATCCTTTTTTTAGTATCAGAATCTTTATATCATATATATTTGGATGTAACTTTTTCCAAGGAAAAATTCTTTTGACGTCGGTTCTCAGTTTTTTATTTTGACCATCTCGAATAACCCCTTGTTTTTCCTTCTCACCTTTCTGTGGTTTTGGGTAGAGGAACGAACCTTTTTTGCCCATCATCTCTCTGACCGACTAGGAAACAGCCATTAGAACCTTCTGAGAATCTTAGTGCTGTTATTTCGGGTCTATTTTTTTACTTTCAAGAGAAATTGTTTTCTATCTTTCACGCCGTGTCATGTTTTTTGACACATTGAAACCACCGTTCGTGTTTTTAAAGAGCATCTTTTTGTATCACGGTAATCATCTAGGGAACAGATTTTGAGATGGTATCATATACTTATGGGGTAACTTTCAATTCAAGAGAAAAATTTTTGGCCTTTCATTTTGTTTTTGACACTCTTTAGCAACCTTATTCCTTTTTTCTTTTTTTTTCTTTTCTTTTTTCCTTTTCCTTCTGTTCTCCCTCCCGATTTTATTATAACCATAAATATCATTTCCATGATAAACATAAATTGAGTGATGAAATTAAATGCTTTAAGTAAAGCTGGCTAGCTCACAAGCACTTCTTTTTTAATTTAGGAATCACTTTGGTGAGCATGATGCACCATTATCTATTACGCGTTTCCAGATTAGCTGCCTCAATTCAAAGAAGATATTTCTTACAATAATAGAGGATAAAAAACTTAAATTAAGGCCTTTTGTTTAAAAAAATAAATTTATTAAAGGACCTTCGTGTTTTTTCGCCAAGCTCTCAGTTGTGCGATTTTTGGACCTTTGTCCAGATTCTGAAAAGAAGAGAAATTTTTTTGCTGTCATTTTTCTCGTTTTTTTTTTTTTTTTTTTTTTTTTTTCATTTCCACACAAGAAAGTTTTGCCAAAGTTTGCCCACCAGACATTTTGTGGCCCAAAATCTCTCTTCTGCATTAACAATTTTGTTCTTTTGTTCTTGATTTTCTTTCTTTCCCCCCCCTTCTCCCCATCTTTCCCCTGACTCTTTCAATTGAAAGCCTTTGGGAAATATGTGGACTTCCTTGCATCCAGTTACCCGACTTTGAATATTTGGTAAACACAGCGCGCCTGAAGGAATAAAAATAAACAAATAAATGGCAGTTCTTGATTGTGTCTGGGTAAGTTAGTTCCCCGGTACTTTTTTTTTAGAGTAGATTTGGAATCAAATATAAATAATGCTTGTTCTTTCTTAGATATATTATATAACAACTTTTTCTTTTCAACAGTTAGTGACTTTCAAAAAAAACGGGACAATTAACCCTAATAAATTAAAGTGCCTTTAATATACGATCTTCGGAAATTTTAAATAAATACTTTTGCCAGTTTTTTCATGCTCGGACATGTGTTTTTTTGAGAACTCATTCTCTGTGACAATTGAAAAAACTCCCCCATCTGCGGACTAATCACCAGGCTTTGAGTTGAGGAGCCTGCAAATATGTAGCCTGGGAGGCTTTTTTTTTTTTTTCTTCAAAAATTTCCAAACTATTGAACACACGTCTTCAAAAACCCACCAATTAACCCACCAAATCGGTTTCCATATAAATTGTCCTATGTATAAGTCTGTAAAATAACTATATGAAATTGTTTTCCAATAAGTGTTTCATGGCAAAAAAATATATAAAACGATGACCCCATAAATCATATTTGTTAATACAAATCTGTTTTCAGCTTCGAGATAAAAAAGGGTGCTCTTTACGCAACAAGGTTTGAGTTCCTAATGTCTCAACGAATAATGCCGAAAAATTTTTCACTTTAAAAGTTTAAACCCCAAGAAGTCTTATTTATAGATCCTTGTGATATTCAAGTTGTTGCGATATTCAAAAACTGCTCATTAATAACGCACTAGTTGGGTGCCAGTGTTCAAAAAAAAAATAAAGTAGCCCAATATTTTTTCCTTCTTTTGAAAAAAGTTAGTCCCATTAAGTACATTCTTCTCAGGTTCTAATCCGTTGCCAGTGTCGAGATGATGCTAAAAAAGTTCTCCTTAACTACACCAATAAAAACCATACCCAAAAACAACATACACCAGCAGGTGTGTGTCGAATGTGTCAAAATAAATGACGTCGTCAAAATTTTTTTCTTGAAAGTTAACTCCAAATAAGTATGATTTAGGCCCCTATAATATTCATATGTCGATATTGTATCTCCAAAAAAGTGCTCTCTGTACACACACAGGTGGTGTCCGAAATGTCAAATAAATGAACGTTCAAAAAAATTTTCCTTGAAAAGTTACTTACTCCCAAATAAGTAAAATGATTTTTAGCCCTATAATATTCCATCCAATTGTCCGATAATCCAAAAAAGTGCTCCTCTTACCAACCACCAGTTGGTGTCGAATGTCCAAAATAATGACCGTCAAAATTTTCTAATCTAATGAAAAAGTTAACTCTGACTTTACTTTTACTGCCAAATAAAATATGAATTTTAAAATTTAAAGGAAGGTTTAGAAGGGTAAGGGTAAATAAATTAATAGATAATAGAGAGGGCCCCCTATGAATAAATTTTCTTTCTTTCCAGATGTCGATAATTCAAAAAAAGTGCTCCTTACAAACCACCAGGTGGTGTCGGATATTCAAAATTAATTGTCTGGGCCAAAAATTTCGCACCTCCTTGAAAAAGGTTTACTACCAAATAAGGTATGATTTTTTTGGGGGGAGGGGGCCCCTATGATATTTTTATTTCTTCCAGTGTCGAATTTTTTTTTTAAAATAAATTACATAAATTCAAAAAAAGTGCTCTTCAAGCAACCCGGTGGTGTCTGGTGTCCAAAAACGAACAATGCCAAAGAATTTTTTTTTTTTTTTTTTTTTTTTTTTTTTTTGTTTTATTTTTTTTTTTTTTTTTTTTTTTTTTTTTTTTTTTTTTTTTTTTTTTTTTTTTTTTTTTTTTTTTTTATTTTTTTTTTTTTTTTTTTTTCGAAAGTGACCCAAATAAGTATAACTTTCCCAACCCCCCCCCTTTTCATACATGTTGTGAACGTACTACTTAATTGATTAGTTTCTCTCAAAAAAAAAAAAAAGGCGCCAATTACCGGTGTTTTTCCCCCGGCTTCTTCTCCCCCCCTTCCTCCCCCCGCTGATTACCTCCGGTAAAAAACAGAAAAAAAACAAAGCCGGTAAGGCTCGAAAACGCCGAAAAAAATTTCAGCGGTTAAATTTTGTTGCTACAACAGAGATGCAAAAAAAAAAAAAAAAAACCGTTTCTTTGATAGCCTCCTAACGGTTTGTGCTGGAGAGGGGGCCCACTAAAAAAGATAAAAGCTTACCAATTAAGCAAAAAAACCCTTCCTGTTTGATATCTGGTTAGGTTGTATGTTGCAAACATATCCACGGAGGAGATAGATTTTGAAGTGTGAAATTGTTAAAAATCGTCGGTTATTTGGCGTTCTAGAATTGTTCAGTCGCCGGATCTAAAAAAGCTCTTCATTAAAAATTTATATACTATCGTTACGTGATCTGTGAAAATTTGAACTAAATTTGATATACCGTCTGGGAGGAGATAGATTTTGAAGTTTTGAAAATGTCACCTTGTTAC
>SCLH01000180.1:261852-272465 GCA_004367855.1 Oikopleura vanhoeffeni
AAAATTTGCAGAAAATAGCCGCTTCGTGACATTCTGAGCGAAAAAGATGTTCTTTTTGGAGTCGGAAGATTCAAGAATTACTGCTTATTTCGCATTGCAGTAGTGGATACAAATGACTATTGTTTTTGAAACTATTAGATTTGTGAACATTATGCAGCGTTTTGGGGTGTGTGTATCGTGGTTTGCGCGTGGTGAAGTAGTGGGTGTGGAAAATATGAAATCATTTCGTTAATCAAGGGAGGAGTGGAACACATTGGTTTGTGTCTGCGAAGAAGAAGGCGTGAGGTGTTGTTCGGATTGGAATGTTTTTGGGGCACTTAGTTTAAAATGTCTTTGTTCCTAGAGGTATAATGTAATCGGACAAAGGAGTATTGTGATGGTTGAACGAGCCAGTCTGCGCAGTTGATTGTCGCAGTAACCCTCCATTACAAAAACGTGATTTTTTCATGAATATTTTGAACTTATTTAAAAATGTCTTTTGATTCCTAACAGATATAATTAATCAGACAAAAGTATTGAGTAGAACAGAGCACTGCGCAGTTATTGTGATAAACATACATTTCCTGGAGCCTTCCATGAGGTAGTATCACGTGGTTTTATAAACCTTGCTTTTCGAACGTTTTTTTCTAGAATTAAACATAAAGTTTCTAGAAATTTTCAAATTCATAGGACCTCTTTATCGGGAGCTCATTTTTTGCTCGGGAGGCCTAAGAATATGAATTTTTTTTTCGAAAATTTAACTCTTCAACTTGATCATAAAGGAAAAATTAAAAGTTTATCTCCTAAAAGTTTTCTGTTAACAGCGCTCAAAGAAGAGCCTCCTGAAAGGCTCTCGTGCCTCGGCGGAACTTTTTTTTCTATGCTTTGGAGGGTTAAGGGGGTACTCAACGGTTTTTGAACTTTTAGATCACCGCTCAGAATAAAACGGAACAAGTTATGAAAATTCTGAAAAGACTGATGTGTAGATCTATCTTTCTGCTCCCGATTGTAAGGGAAAACATATTTTTTTAGCACCACAGCAGCAGGTGGAGGGAGAATTCTAGAACACTAATTTTCTCATAGTCTCGTTATTCAGTATATTTTTGCATTTATGTTCCACGGCTATAGGTTGCCCCTCCACCCCTTACATGCCTTTTTTCTCACGTTGGAATTGATTGATCATTTGTATGATATGACTTGTAACTTGTCTATTGACGGAGATTTGTTGATTTGATCGGACTGATCTCGATCTACCGTTTTTTTTGTGCATTTTTACGATTTAGTTAGGGGGTTGGTCCATGCTGGAGGCTTTTTCGAGGCCATACTTTTATTCTTTCATCCATCTTATATTCAGGAATAGTCGTTTCGTTCCTTCTGGACACATTCTCACTCTGATTTTCATAGCAGTTTCGAACCCGTGTAGTTAACCGCGAGACTTTTTTTTGAGTCCTTTTCTTTTCGCCTACTCATAACATGTCCATTTTCGGATGTACAGCCCGGGTGGTGCGCAGATTGGCTGTAATCGACTAGTACGCGATCGTTTTGATATAGTGGATTAACTTATGCCAGATTCCTTGTAGGTTGCGGAAACCGATTTAGCACTATGGTCTGAATTGACAGAATGGTTTCTAAGAAAGAATCAAAAAAAATAATTGTTGATGAAAAAGTTTATTTTTTTCTAGAATGCCGCTCAATTTCTGGGTGAATTAGTTTTTTCATATATGCTCTATTTAGAATAAAATTGCCATTGTTAGTTCAAACCGATTCAATTTTTCAGATTTCTAGAAAAATGAAGTTTGATCCGAAATCTAAGTTGAACATACCAACAAATAAAAGCATGATGATCTAGCTGAATAAAAACTTGTGCTTACGTTCCAAGCGAAATTTTGAAACTCCGATATATTCTAGAATCAGAAACCGCTAATAATTTTAAATTGATGAAAATTTTCTCAAAAAACGGATTCGATCGATTTTTTTTTTAAATTTAGCATTAGTTGGGGAAACTTGTCGTATTCATTCTGGGGAATTACTAGTTCTTTTTCGCAATATATGCTCTTATTTAAAGAAAATTAGTTGTTTTAGGTGAATTAGTAAGTTTTTTTTATATAATGGCTCTTATTTATAGAAAAATTGATTTTAGGTTCAATCCGGAAGTGTCAATTTTTGGAGTTCTAAGGATAATATTTTCATCTCGATTGAAACTGAAAACTAACCTCTTCAAATTAAAGGCTACTACAAAACTGAAGTTAAAAGGTGCTCCTCACTTCTAAACGGGTATTTTTAGAATTTTTCATTAAATTGAGGTTATGTATTTCTTGTATGCTTTTTTTAGTAAATTCCTACATTTATTTGTGAGAGCTTCGATTTTTTAAATCATTTTCCTGATACAGGTTTTTTCGAACAATGAGAATAGTTCGCAACACTGCAAAAAATGCTTAGAAAAAATCTGAAAAACTCGAAATTTTGAAAAAATCTCGAAATTTTTTATGATACAGAGCATAAAATTATTTTGTGGCCTTCCTGAGCTTTCGTGCATTTATTATTTCCGACCTTGAATTAAAAAACCGTTGAGTACCCCCTTAAGGATAGTTCTACAAGATGGCTTATCTGACAAGTATCCTAAAAGCCCTGTTTGGCTAATTTTTTATCGATAAAATTCAATTCCAGCGACCAGTACCCCCTTAAGAGGTATCTGTTCTGAGAGAACCAGACTAGATAGAGACAAACGGTTTTTTGCATCTGAATCCTGACCGAATTTGTAATGATGAAATTCACCGGTAATTCGCAAAAAATAGTTTTTTTCGGTAATTTTGAGCAATTTTCATGCCTGATTTCCGGTCATGTGATCAACCTAGGGTGCCAAAAAATATATACACCGTATATTTTTTCCCAAGGTTTCACATCCAAAACACCATTTTTCGCTATCTTGTCTCAGTCGAAATCACAGTTGGTCAGTTAAAAAAACGACCTAACTTAACTTGGTATTGATTTGAAGCAACGACCAAAATTAAAAAAAATCGTTATTTCGAATAAACGATGGAGAAAAATTTAAAAAATCGTTACGTCGAATTATCCTTCGGGGACTTTTTCCAAAGAAAGCGTTACTTCAAATAAGATCTGGCAAATAACGAAAAGATTCTAATTGTCTTTTTATTATATATCAAATTAAATGATTTTTTAATCCTCGCTCTCATTCTTTGTATGGATAATGATGCCCGTGAATAGAAAAATACTCATTTTCAGGTGAACGTTATTCAATCAACGTATCACAGAAATCAGTGATCAAAGCCAACATTTTAAATCTGATCGATGATTTCAGGACTCTCTAAAATGCTATCTAGAGCTCCTTGGCTGAAAATCCTTAAAATACTAAAGTTTTTTTTTAATTCCAAATCGGAGTAAAGAATAAGAAAACTTAAAAGAGTATTTTTCTATTGATGAGCATTATTATCCATACAAAGTATAAGAGCGAGGATTAAAAAATCATTTCATTTGATATATAATAAATAGTCAATAAGAATCTTTTCGTTATTTGTCAGATCTTATTTGAAGTAACGCTTTCTTTGGAATCATAATCAATATTAAGTGAGTTCACTCCGAAACGGGCGACAAGGCAAATTCGCCTGTCTCGAAAATTGGAAATTAAAGTCAACTTACATTTAAATTTTTGAAATTTGACCCAATTGGTTTCAAATTAAAAAAAATGTGTATGATTACTTATTTTCAGGATACATCATATTTCGATCCCCGATGTGATCGGTATAACCACAATTCATCTGATGATGAGTCCGCTGTTTTAGAAAACCGTCCCGAACTGAATATCCCCAATATGGATTTTTCAACATCATCTCACAAATACAAATCCTCCTTCCGTAATTTCGAGCGCGAATCCTCATTTGCCAAATCCGAAATTAGCAGTTTAACCCCCACGGGTCCGATAAGTTTCAATCCGAAAACGCCCGATTCGATAAGCTTGATTGATCAAAATATAACCTCACCCACCTCTGGACTTTTCACCACAAACGCCGCTAAAGAGATCATGAACCATCACGAGTCGAAGGCGAGATTAATAAGGGACTCCAGCTGCGATTCGATAAGTGACGAAGTTTTTTCAAATCGTCATCGAATCAGTTCAACGTCGTCCGACCCGGATATTAAATTCTTTATTTCTGGGCATGAATATGAAGACGACGGATCAGAATTTGGATTCAAATTTTTTTGATAAATTGTTATTTTAACTGAACCTCTACCGCCACATGAGTGTTTTAAATCACACTTTGCGAAAATAATTTATTTTTCTTGAATTCTGTGTATGAAAGTTGAAATTGCTCTGAGAGTCGAAAAACGGAATCAAAAGATACGTTTTTGTTTAAATTACGAATGTCATCAAAAAATTAAATTAATCTAAAAATTCCGATATTCCAATAGCAAAAATAAGACATTCTCATCAAATTTTTGGTCTATGTTTCAAAACACAACGGCGCAAGTGGGGGTGAAGTTAATTTTAAGTTGATTTAAATAATCAATTCCAAATTTGTAAATTGTTTTTGGTAATTAAGAAAACGTACGGATAAATAAATAATTTTTCGATTGATTGCGATCATATTTTTTTAAATAAGATATAGATTTAGAAAAATGTCAAAAACGCTACTTTATGAATTTTAATAAGATGTTGAGAACAAATGATTATAAATATAACATACCCTAAATGAGAAGCACTCGCTCGGGATGTGCCCAACCTACGCACCGTATTCTTTAGATTAAGCGCAGCCAATCACAGGTGCGGATTCAAAACGGTGGTGTGTGAAACACATTTAGGCAACGTTACTTCTAATTCAAATAAGATGTAGTGAAAAATGATTGGAAAAATTTGTAGTTTTTACTAAAATCATTGATAAATTAGATAAAATTTACAACTATTCAGTGCTTTTATTTGACGATATAAAATGATTTTGTTCATCAGAATTTTTAGGGTATTCAAAATATCAAAACCATCCCACTGGACGTCATTTGTCTATCTTTATGTTTCATTATTTTATTTCAAGCTTGAAAACCTTTTAACTCAATAATAATTATTGAATCTTTCCCAGACGAAGACGAGATAACTTTGACTCCCACAATTTCAAATTTTCACAATGTTTTGGCGAGCCGTCGCTTATCAAACTCATCCGAGAGTGATAACGGTATCTTACGTCAAGGGGTTTTACTTCCGGGAGCAGATCGGTTTCGTCATTTATCTGGAAATCCAATTCGACGTGTTCCTAAATCAGCTTCAACCTCTTCAATTCCAGAATCTCGTTTAATCATTCCAAACGATTCTAGCCCAGATTTTTCAAGGAATCGGTCAATTGTAAGTTTTCCAATAAATTCAAACTACAGTTTATTTTTTGTCGATATTTGGTCGGACATCTTAAAAATCTGAATAATTATTAATAAACCGAAACACATACGATATTTTTGAAATGCTGGGTCATGATATAACTTTTTATGCTGCGTGGTTAAGGTAGCTTTTTTTTAATGCAACCCACCCTTGTCAGCATAATTTCTCGAAGGCCATAAGAGATATCGACAAACTGATTTTTGTATTCAACTGGTGTGTTTTTTTTCTGAGAAGTCTTCGTCTGTACAAACGTACTTAGGTGCCCACTTTGTAAAAAATACATGTATACTGTACTGTATCACATTTCTTTCTAGAACACATTATTTCATTGTTTTGGAAAAATTTTGCACAACATTTTAGTACTGTAATATAGCCTATAATACAGTACTAAAATGTTGTGCAAAAATTTTCCAAACAATGAAATAATGTGTTCTAGAATCGAAATGTATTTCTTCTTGATTATAATCGGTCTTTATGTGGCAACGGATCAACAGAAGTGTGGAAGTAACAAAATTTTCGTACGGCATATTTCTGAAAAAAACATTATTTTCGAAAATTCCCATGCTTTGCCTCAGAAAAACCGGTAATTTCAAAGCTTTGTTACCTGGTTAACTGGTTGACATAGCAAATTACAAGAAGTTTTCCATGTCACAAATTTACTTGGGTACGTGATAGAAAAATCCATTTGTCCATATCTCTTATGGCCTTAGAGAAATTATGCTGACAAGGGTGGGTTGCACTAAGAAAAAGGCTACCTAAGCAGAGCTGGTTTTCGATTTCCGGTTTATAACCGGACATTTACCGGAAATTATCGGTTTCTCGAAAACGGCTTTACCGAAATCAAAAATGAAATTTGACAGCGCCTAAAATTTCAAAAAGATCGTATGTACCAGTTCTGAAGTATCTCTCCGAGAAATATGAGGTATCTAAAAAACAAGACCTATGCTGCATAGGCTATGCTTAATCAACCTGGCTTTGCTTATAGATTTTTTATATTTTTTGTCTAAAAACTCCAAGGGTGATTTTAGGTCATAGGATTTTGTATGTTGGATACTGGCGAAATCGTGATAAAAACTCCATTTTTATTTTCGTCATAGGTTCGGAAACACTTTTATAGTGCATGTCATGACAGGTCACATGCAGCATGTGCTCACTGCTATTTCAAATTCAAATTATTTTGAGGATTTTACAAGAATTTCTTATATTTTCCCCCCTATCATGGATTTTTGCATATTTTGGTCATCTCACAAAAATCAAGTTTTTCGGTTTTTTTGCAAGTTTTGAAAAATTAAAAATACTCTTAAAATACTCTTCAGAATACCAAGCTTATGATTTAATCATGATTTAGAGTTCTTCTGAGGAAATCGAATTTTATAATCTTGTGTTGGAATTCGAGGGATTTTTTCGAAAATCCCTTAAAAATCCTCAAAATAAATTGAAATAGCAGTGAGCACATGCACTATAAAAGTGTTTTCCGAACCTATGACGCAAATAAAGAAATGGCGTTTTTATCACGGTTTCGCCGGTATCCAACATACAAAATCCTATGACCTAAAATCACCAAGGTTTAATCATGGTTTTCAACACAAAATACTAAAATAATAGTTTTGTTGAAAAAAAAAGACAATTTTAGAAAAATTCTAACCATTTCGATGCATTATTTTTTTAGATTCATTCATCGAACCCATCTTCCCGTGATTCTAGCCCAAATCGATGTGCTAGTCCGATATTAGGAGATTCACGTCACATACAGATCTCCTGTCGCAACAAAGAGGGTGGTCTCAACACTGGTGGCATTAGAAAAAGTAGAATTTCCGAATTTGATATTATGACGATACCGGTTTATATTGGGAAAACCGAAAATTATACGCTGCATCATTTAGTGCGAAGCGTCAAGCCAGATTCAAATGCAGAAATGGCTGGATTAAAACAAATGGATCTTATCACTCATATAAATGGTGAAATCGTACAGGTAACAATATTTTTAACATTATATTTACTATATCAACTGGCGTTTTGCCTAGAAGACTACGCAAAATTTTGAAAGCATATACCGGTACGTCTTTACCGTCGAACGGCCGGTCTGCAAATGAAAAGTGGCTTAAGGGGGTATCCCACGGTGTTCAACTTAGACCCGACCTGTGGAAGGCCCTATTTTTATGTTAGATTTGGCTAAAAATTTTGGAGCAAGCCTGGAATTAAAAAAACTTTCGATTGGGTGAATAAAATTTGTTTAAATGTCTGATGTTGATTGGTTTAGCGATTTTATTTCCCGTTTTAAGCACTTTTTCGGAAAAATGGTCTAAAGGAGCGGGTCCGCAGTGAAATTTTACATATATGAGCAAAAAAAATAGTTCAAAATTAACTTCAAATTTTTTTTGGAGTTATTTGACCCTATAATCTACTTCAAATTATAGCATAACTCATCACGTTTAATGTTAAGTCTCACTTCCGGTTTTTTTTTGCTTATATATATATGTTAAAATTTCACTGCGGACCCGCTCCTCTAAACCATTTTTTCGAAAAAGTGCTTAAAACTGGAAATAAAATCGCTAAACCAATCAACGTAAGACATTTAAAACAATTTTATTCACCCAATCGGAAGTTTTTAAATTCCAGGCTTGCTTCCAAATTTTCAGCCATAAAAATAGGCCATTCCACAGGTCGGGTCTAAGTTGAACACCGTGTACCCATCATGAACTGAGGCTCAAGCAAAAACAATTTTCAATTTTATTATTATGATTTTTTTCCGAAAATATGGACAATTTCAAGTTAATTTGTGGTATTTTCATCCCTATACTTTGCCAAGAAAGTACTTTTTTCGGAATTTTGAAATATTTTTTTTGGAAAAAAACCATTTTAACCAAAATTTCTTGATTTTGAAAAATGTAAAGTACAGTTTTCGAACAGAAAAAAACATAAATTTAAGTTCCGATAGTAACAGCTCTGCGCGAGGTCATGAGCTGTTCATTCATATATGTTTCAAAATTGTGACTAAAAAATCCAGGGAGGAATAGGCTTTTGCGCGAGCCTATTAAAATCAGCTCAAATAATCGTTTTTGCTTTTTCTAGAGCGAATTTTTGAAAACGATAGTAACAGACCTGCGTGCGTTTCTTGTGGTTCATAAAATCTTAAAATAGTTTTTAAAACTCAACCAAAACAACTCCCCAAAACTCACGGAGGAATAGGCTTTTTGCTAAAAAATATGACTCTACTTTGAAGCTCGTTCCTGATTGGTCGAGCAATCAGTGATCCGCAATAATAATTTAGGATGTGAAATTTTTCTTTAATTAATCTACTAGGTTAAACAATTAGGTTTCACAATGTATAGTTTTTCTGATATTTGCCCTCAAAAACCATGAAAACGCCATTTCCCATGACGGGTACCCCCTTTATCGATCATTTTTTATTTACAAAAACAACAGTTTTTTGCAACTTGACTCCGATGAGATAAAATTTTGATATTGGGCTCAAATGAGATCACATTTTGTAATTTGACCCCAATGAAATTCAATTTTGCAATTTTACTCAAATATGAACAATTTTTTTATTTTGACTCAAATGAGATTAAATTTTCTAATCGAGCTCGAATGGGATCTATTTTGTAATCTGATTCCATTGCGATAAAAGTTTTTAATTAGGCTCAAATGGGGTCACATTTTTAATTTAATCCAATGAGATCATTTTTTTGTAATTTGACTCCAATTGTATTAGTTTTTGTAATTTTACTCTAATAGGATTACATTTTCTTATCGGGCTCAAATGGGATCAAACTTTCTAATTTAACTTCAATGGGATTCAATCTTGCAATTTAACTCAAGTAGGATCAAATTGTCAAAACAATTATACCACCATAATCATCATTTTTTCAAATTTTAATTAAGAAAATTTCAGGGCTGTTTAAATACAGAAGTTTTAAATATGATTTACTCCCACCCGGAAGAAATTTCGTTAACTGTTGTTCCTCTTGATTCAACTGCAATATCTCTTCAACAGCAGCAAAAACGAAAAAATGGGAAATTAATCCGCCGGACAAAACGGAATATTAGAATAAAGGCAAATAGGTCAAGCGTCAATAGTTTTAGTAAGACAAAACAAACTTATTTTCCACAGCAACAGACAAGTTTGCAGAGGAGTAAAAGTTTTACCAGGAAAGGCTCACATGAAATGTTAAATTCATTTTCTAGATTTTTATAGAAAAAATATTTCAGAGTCATAATTTAAATTCCCCTTTGAGACGATCGGGGTCTTATAGACACACAATTTTTAAAATTTGAAAAATAAATTGGTTTTCGCCGAATTTCTGACGTTGTCCTTATCGACACGCACGTCAGTGTTCGAAATTTTTAAAATTTAATTTGGGAATTTTTTTCTAAAATTAAATTCGGATCATGGGCAATTGTGCTAGTTTTGCCCGATGCATTCGAAACAAAAATTTCTAGTTTTCAAACACTGTCGTCTGTGTCTATAAGGACCAAATGGCAGAAATTCGGTAGAGTGTAATTTATGGAAATTGTAATTCGTCGTTTTTTAGTTTAATTTATATGAGCCTTTAAAAGAACTCGTTCCCAACGCAAATCACCTTTAGGCTCTGAGCGTGCTTCGCCACGATTGAGCCCAATTTCTATGCCTGATAGAAATGTTTGCATTTCTCCTGGATCGGTAAATTTCGTCATTTTTTGCACGATTTTCACACAAAAAAAATACTTAATTTGCAGTGCCTTAAAATCATACTAACAATGCCATAGACAAACTCGTTGGGTTCTTAAATTGAAACAAAAATATGACTTTAAAACTACGATAAATATTCATCAAAAGCATACTCGTGCCAGAAAATATGTCATGAATTGTGAACCCAACGAGGTTTTATCTTAGAATTAGATTAAAATCAAATTGTGTTTGACCTGATCAAAAAGTCAAGACATAGTCCTAGACCCTACCGCAATAATGAACTACAGGTAAATAGACAACAATTTAAGAATATCAGTTATTTTTAAAACAAAATTTTAATTAAATAATTATATATTTTTAATGTTGGTGGTTTTTTAAAGGAGCGACCATACAAAATGGATTCATCATACTGGAAACTCCGTGAAACTATATCTAACATTGGGATCCGCTGTTCCTCCGGTTCGCCTTCGTGTTTGACCCGCTTTTGACCAATGAGAGCACCGGATTTCAGTTTTTTGAGCAATAAGAGCTTCGAAAAGAAGTTCAACCACGAACGCGAACCGGAGGAACAGGGGATCCCTA
>SCLH01000180.1:292205-308141 GCA_004367855.1 Oikopleura vanhoeffeni
TGCCAGACTTTTAAAAGGACAGTTTGAAAACTCAACCTGTCCTTTTAAACACACTTTACTGTAATGAAAACTCCAAAATGCAGAAGAAATCTCCTTTTTTATTTTGTTTCATACTAGAACGCCTCGAATTATTATGTTTTTTTTAATTACCAAACGGAGTATAAAGAGTAACAAGGTTTAAAATTTGTTTCTTAACCTACCATTTGAACACTATTTAATTGTTCAATCCAGTCTTTGAAAATAAAGCATTTAATTATCGGAAAAAAAAGTAGAAGTTGAAAATATTGAACACTTTAGTAAATTAATTTAAAAGTTTATTACAAAATTTGACACTTAAAATTCTCAGACTAACATGTTTAATCTCCACCTGTGCGGTGTGTCTGAAACACAGAGTCCGAAAAAAAACTAAAAAGTACGATTTACTGTTGATATTATTTTTTTAGGACATTGAAGCATACTTCAATTTCTTTGTTTTTCGCCCCCCCCCTCCCGGTTTGGAGTTAAATATAATTATTCATAAACCAAATTTAACAAGACAAAAAATTTGTAAACCCTCATTTATTATTTTCAGCATATAAATGTCGCAATCCAAATGGTCTATGATTTCCGCCAAGATCAGCGTTTACCTCGTTTATCATTTTTTGCAGCCAAAGATATTGCGAAAGGAGAAGAACTAGTTTATGATTATGGTCTTCGAGGGTCAGACAAGGAAAAATATGGTGCTTCAAAAATCTGCTACTGTGGCTCAAAAAAGTGTAAAGGACAATACATTTTGTGAATATCAAATTTCTGATACCATTTTGTCGAAGAAAATTTATTTCTCTAAAAAACTTCAAATTGCTCCTGCGAAACGATGTTTTTTTCAAAAAATTAAAATTTAATAAGTTCCTTTTTGCTGTGAAATTCTGGAAACCCTATTTATATTATCATTTATTAAAAACAAATCACGCCATTATCATTCATTACTACAATATGTAATATGTTTTCAAATAATATTATATCTTGATCCAAAACTATATTATTTGAATCAGTAAAACGAAAAACACGCATTAGTGTTAAAAGTGAATGTAAAATTGTTTATATTTTAATGTTGACTAAGATTTTTGGCGTCAAATTTTTGACTCCAAAAAATAGTATTTAAAAAGTTCCTGAGGTAATTATTCTAATTTTTTTCAATAAACATTTTTTCAAAAAGGGTAATTAAAGTCGGATTTCGATAATTCTAAACAAAAATTTTACAATTGGGCAAAAATTTTTGAACGTTTTTTCAAAATTTTCTAAAGAAAATAAAAAAAGTGGCTAAATGATTAAAACAAGTATTTTTACCTGAAAACAAAACGAAAAATTTCTTCATACATGTTCATTTGAACCTCTGCTCTCGATTTTCGCATCCTCTTAATATGACATCTTATTCACTCCACTGATTTAGTTCCTTTATTATAATAGTGTGAAGTTACCTCATTTTTTAATGCAAAAAATATTTTTACACTTGCACATCTTATAAAACCTACACTGTACTAAAAAATAAAAATACAGTACTATTATAAAAGCCATTTCACTTTAAATCATTGGTAGAAAAAAACTCAAAAAAAATTATTTTTAGAAATGGCGGTGGCAGATTGTGTAACGATAGTATTAACAGCAGTGTTCACTGCTTTGTTATCAGAGTTTATCACATACATGTTAGTCTACCGAACCGAAAACTACAAAAGGCTTAACTCCCTTATAGAAAAAGGATCAAAGGTTTAGTAAAATGGATGAATCTAACGCGAAAGATTAAATATTTTTTTCAGAAATTGCAAGAATTAGACACTGATAAAACATCAAAAAAATATAAAAAAGAGGAGGCGAAAATTAAAGAAGTTTCCAAAGAATTACAGTCGGTAAGGAAAATTTTTTAAATGGAAAAATTAAGTAAATGTGATTGTTTTTTGAAAATAGAGTCTTGTAAAAAATAATTTCATCAATTTAAAGTTTTTAGCAAGGGTCGGCAGAACTTGATCAGATCGGATCAACTTTTTTTTCGATCCGATCAGGTTTTTGTTAACCTCCAATCCGATCAGGTTTTTGAAATCTCCGATCCGATCAAGTTCGATCCGATCAGGTTTTAAAAATCTTCGATCCGATCGAGTTCGACCCGATCAGGTTTTTAAAATCTTCGATTTGATCAGATCTGATCCGATCAGGCTTTTTAAACAATCCGATCTAATATTTCCGATCTAGATCGCACGAAAAAAAAGTTTTGTATTTAATTTAGGGGGTAGTGACGCCATAAAAAATAGACGAAGTTTTACTGGTCGCGGTCTAAAATGGGTCATTTTGAAGCTCGCTGATGGGCCATTATTTATAAATTGGCAGTAAATATGTAACATACTAAAACAAAAAAAATTTAGAGCAAAATGGGATCTATGATTGCCACTGCCTTGGTTTTTGGAACCATTGTTTCGACCGTATCGTCTTTTTTTGAAGGTCAAAGTATTGCTCTTCTCCCATTTGAGCCAATCTGGATGTTGAAATCGATGTCACAAAGAGGATTAACAAATCACCCTAATCCAACCGACTGCAGCTTCATTTTTCTGGTAATTTGATACGAAAATATACTTTAGAACGGTTATTACCAACAAGTTGATGTGTTTTGGTAGAAGGTATTATTATTTGAAGAAATAGAGTGCCTTAAAATAAATAATTAAAAATATATGCTCAGAAAAGCAGATAACACTCTCGGGTTAATCGTTTTGTTGATGACATTTTGTATGGTGCTTTTCAAAATGATTTTTACGAACTAATTATACGAAAATTGAATTTTACGTTTGAATCAATTTTTAACCTCAAAATCACTATTCTAAAAAAATATCAAAACCTTTTAATTTTAAAGTGAAATCGGAAATTTTGACTCAAGAATATTTTTCATAATGAAAACTGTATACACTTTTTTAAACGCTGACCAAAAATATGATTAAATTCGAATTACGTTGAAGGCTGTCAAAATTAAAAAAAAGGACTCATTCTAGCACTTATGAGTAACAAAATATGTGTTGAGGGTAAAATTTGATGAGGTGGTATTAATTCATCAAAAATCTTAATTCATCAAAAAAGGTTAATTCCCCCATTTTAGAAATTTTTAGAAAAAATGGTTACCAGGAGCGTTTTGACAGTGAAATTTAAACATATATGGTCATAAAAAAATTTGAAAAAAAAATATTTTTCATCCAAAATGATAAAAAGGTCCTTTTAATTAACCTTTTTTTGATGAATTAAGATTTTTGATGAATTAACACCACCTCAAATTTGATATTGGAAAGCAAAAATATTAAAAATTAGTCAATTTTTTTTAAGTTTTTTGTCACTTTTTTCAGGCCATAAAATTCATTTGGTAAACCAGGTTTCAAAATTGATGAACAAATAAAATTGTTTCCTCACTATCCTTTGAAGTACTAGTATATATTTTTATTTAAAGTAATCTATACATTTTTGGTCTACCTTTTTGCGTATATTTTGGTATGGAAAGTGCGAAGGCAGAAACCAGCAGTGAAAGTAAAATACCAATTTACGAAATAATTCATTTTTCGATTGAATTTTTATTTTTGCATTGAAACACTTTTCATTCAAATTGGTAGCGCCTATGCATTCTTTATGTTGCCTCAGCAAAAATACGAATAAAAAAAGTCGACGAAAATGTATACTTCAGTTTATTTCGTACTTTTCCATTATTGACATTTTTCTGATGAATTTTGAAAACCCTGCAGTTTTTTATTTAAAAAACGCAAACAAAAATAAGGTTAAAATTTTTTTCTAGCTAAATTTATAATTTATTCTTCTTCCATGCTAAAGTTACGGCCGTCGTCAAAATACTTTATTGAGTCTTTAATCCTCTAAAATATATGTTTAGTATATCCTTTCTACGATGGCATTACGGCAACCGATTCAAAAGTTTTTGGGTTTTGCCCCATCTCGAACTGCGTCCAAATTATCTGGAATGGCATTTCAACCTCCAACAGACCCAAAACAATCATATGGAACTGGAGCGTATTAATTTCTAGAAACAAATGTTAGATTTAATTAATTGCTTCAATCATGAAAAAAATCGATGTAAATTTTAGCACCAGGATTTTAAGACCATTATAATTGATTTATACTGTAATCCAACTTAAACTTTACTATANTGTAATATCTCACATAAACATTTTCTGTTGTCAGTCTATACCTAAAAAGTGTAATTTGACACCCTTTCAGGTGTCACATGTCAAAATAATTAATGCCAAAAATTTTCTTTTGAAAAACTACCCGGAAATGTATCTTCTCATATAAAAATTGCTTGATTTTCTTGGA
Organism: Oikopleura vanhoeffeni; assembly: GCA_004367855.1. Classification (NCBI taxonomy): domain Eukaryota; kingdom Metazoa; phylum Chordata; class Appendicularia; order Copelata; family Oikopleuridae; genus Oikopleura; species Oikopleura vanhoeffeni. Next base: position 296,535 of record SCLH01000180.1, read on the forward strand.
AAAAATATTTACCGGTTTTGGAACATCAATTACCGGTGAACCGGTTGACCATGAAAAAAACAAAAAATTTTTAGCGCCACAAATTTACTTGGCTACACATAGCAGAAAACCGTTTGTTCATATCTGGTATGGTCTTCGAGAAAAATGACTGAGTAGGGTGGGCCCCATTAAAAAAAAAGCTACCTAAATGTGATTGTTTTTTGAAAATAGAGTCTTGTAAAAAAATACTTGAGTTTTCATCAATTTAAAGTTTTTAGCAAAGGTCGGCAGAACTTGATCAGATCGGATCAACTTTTTTTTTCGATCCGATCAGGTTTTTGTTAACCTCCAATCCGATCAGGTTTTTGAAATCTCCGATCCGATCAAGTTCGATCCGATCAGGTTTTGAAAATCTTCGATCCGATCGAGTTCGACCCGATCAGGTTTTTAAAATCTTCGATTCGATCAGATCTGATCCGATCAGGTTTTTTAAACAATCCGATCTAATATTTCCGATCTAGATCGGACGAAAAAAAAGTTTTGTATTTAATTTAGGGGGTACTGACGCCATAAAAAATAGACGAAGTTTTACTGGTCGCGGTCTAAAATGGGTCATTTTGAAGCTCGCTGATGGGCCTAAACGGCCCCTGGAGGCTAAAAAGCATAACGTTTGGACGTTGGCAATTTTTTCCTAATATGACACGACTTTTATCAAAGTTCATAACAAGTTAGATAATCAACTAAATTTTAGTTTTAAATGTGATATGACCTCATATTATTTAACCCCATATAATTATGTAATTTAACTCAAATTGGGTCATATTACAAAATTTATTCTTGGAAAAATTTTTAGACGTTTTAGCAGGTGATGTATAGGCAGCGAACGGGTCAATTTTCAACTTGGAGATTAATCAAAAAAAAATTAGGAGTAAAATTTAATAAATTTTTTTTTTGAATTTTCACCATTATTTATAAATTGGCAGTAAATATGTAACATACTAAAACAAAAAAATTTTAGAGCAAAATGGGATCTATGATTGCCACTGCCTTGGTTTTTGGAACCATTGTCTCGACCGTATCGTCTTTTTTTGAAGGTCAAAGTATTGCTCTTCTCCCATTTGAGCCAATCTGGATGTTGAAATCGATGTCACAAAGAGGATTAACAAATCACCCTAATCCAACCGACTGCAGCTTCATTTTTCTGGTAATTTGATACGAAAATATATTTTAGAACGGTTATTACCAACAAGTTGATGTGTTTTGGTAGAAGGTATTATTATTTGAAGAAATAGAATGCCTTAAAATAAATAATTAAAAATATATGCTCAGAAAAGCAGATAACACTTTTGGGTTAATCGTTTTATTGATGACATTTTGTATGGTGCTTTTCAAAATGATTTTTACCAACCTATTATACGAAAATTGAATTTTACGTTTTGAATCAATTTTTAACGTCAAAATCACTATTCTAAAAAAATATCAAAATCTTTTAATTTTAATGTGAAATCGGAAATTTTGACTCAAGAATATTTTTCATAATGAAAACTGTATACCCTTTTTTAAAGGCTGACCAAAAATATGATTAAATTCGAATTACGATGAAGGCTGTCAAAATGTTTTTAAAAAAAAGGGACTCATTCTAGCACTTATGAGTAACAAAATATGCGTTGAGGGTAAAATTTGATATTGGAAAGCAAAAATATTAAAAATTAGTCACTTTTTTTGTCACTTTTTTCAGGCCATAAAATTCATTCGGTAAACCAGGTTTCAAAACTGATGAACAAATAAAATTGTTTCCTCACTATCCTTTGAAGTATATATTTTTATTTAAAGTAATGTATACATTTTTGGTCTACTTTTTTGCTTATATTTTGGTATAGAAAGTGCGAAGGCAGAAACCAGTAGTGAAAGTAAAATACCAATTTACGAAATAATTCATTTTTCGATTTAATTTTTATTTTTGCATTGAAACACTTTTCATTCAAATTGGTAGCGTCTATGCATTCTTTATTGTGCTTCAGCAAAAATACAAATAAAAAAAGTCGGCGAAAATGTATACTTCAGTTTATTTCGTACTTTTCCATTATTGACATTTTTCTGCTGAATTTTGAAAACCGTGCAGTTTTTTATTTTTCTTCCATGCTAAAGTTACGGCCGTCGTCAAAATACTTTATTGAGTCTTTAATCCTCTAAAATATATGTTTAGTATATCCTTTCTACGATGGCATTACGGCAACCGATTCAAAAGTTTTTGGGTTTTGCCCCATCTCGAACTGCGTCCAAATTATCTGGAATGGCATTTCAACCTCCAACAGACCCAAAACAATCATATGGAACTGGAGCGTATTAATTTCTAGAAACAAATGTTAGATTTAATTAATTGCTTCAATCATGAAAAAAATCGATGTAAATTTTAGCACCAGGATTTTAAGACCATTATAATTGATTTATACTGTAATCCAACTTAAACTTTACTATAAACACTCTGAAAGGTCAGTTGGTTACCCAAAATATATTTTTTTCATTTTTAGAAGAATATATGAAAGAATGTCGCTCGTGACGGGAGTAGAAGAACCTGCTCTATTTGAATGGAGTCCAAAATCAGTATTACCAACCCTTTTGGGAACAGCTTCTTATGGAGGTTAGTTGGAATCAGTAATTTATATATATATTGTGGTGACCTAAAAAAATGATGCGAAAGTTTTTTTTAGCTCTCGGAGATACTATACTAGATAGTAGACAAAAATGCACGAATTTTTGTCAAGCTAAAATTCATATCTGCACCCATATTCTTTATTATCGACGAGATTTAAGCTAAAGCGTAGTAAAAAGTAATAATCAAAAGCTTTTGTATGTTGTCGAGAATGGTACATCCGATTCCAAAAATTCGAAATGTATCCCAGGGAATGTATCAATGAGTTGATACATCTCATTTGTTTGGTCTTGCAATCCACTGACCAGTAATAAGGTAACTTCTTTTCGTTTTGTGGAAATCAGTTTTTCTGTCCAATGAAAAGTGCTTAAAAAAACTTTTTTTTGAACACCCAAACAGTTTTGTCGCTACCATTTGAGAACAAAACAAGATATTCGAAAACGGATTTCTGCATTCAACAGCAAATAAAAAACTGCTAGACCAAAATTGTTTGATTTTCCGATGTCGGAATTATACCGGAAATTGACCGGTAAAAGTAAAAAAAGACGATTCTAAGAACACTGCACTTTCTTCGAAGCCAATTTTTTGGCATCTAGTACAACTTTTCCTCAGAAATTTTTGTGGCAGAAAACTTTTTGTCATATGACACCGGTGAAATAGAGCCAATTGCAACATATATGAGGAAATTCCAAAAAGAAGTTAGCGCAGTTCGACCCCCTTGAAGGTGTAATATGACAAAAATGTTATTGCCAAACATTTTCTCTTGAAAAACTACCCACGTGAGTATATTTCCAGCTTCGTAGGTCCCTTTAATTAAAAGATACAAAAATGTAATTTAACCCTTTTAGCGGTGTCATATGACGAAATTTAATTTGCCAAAAAATTACTGACAAAAAATTGGCAAAAAAATAGCTTCGAAGGATGTGTGGTGTTTTCAGAATCGTCTTTTTTGACCTTTACCGGTCAATTTCCGGTATAACCGGACATCCGGTAAAAAATCAACAAAATTTTGTCTCGGAGTTTTTTATTAGATATTGGATGCAGAAATCCGTTTCCGAATTTCTTGTTCGGTTCTCAAATGACAGCGACAAAACTGTTGGGGGGTTCTAAAAAAAAAGTTACCTTATTATTTAAGATAAAGCCAATCATAGCGAGCTGTACGACTGCCAATCACTTTTCCACTCCGCTAAACTTATATCTTGCTATTATAAGTTATAAATGATATTCTTATCACGTTATAAATTTTGAAATATTATCTAGTGTTATATCTAGAATTCTGAAATGTAAAAATCAAAAACGTTGTCAACTTGTACTCTTTTTGATATTTTCAAGACCATAATAATTCGAGGCGTTATGGGAAAAAAAATACGGGCAGTGATTTTTCATGCAATAATGTTTTTTGGCTTTCATTGATAAAAGCAAAAGTTCAAAAACACCTCAAAATTGTACTAGTGAGAGACACATTGACCACTTTGCAGAATTTGTACCAGTCTTTAAAACTTTGCTATTAATTTTGTTAACGTCGTAAAAGAACTATTTTTAACAGCAAAGTATCATACTCATTTTAAAGGTTATTCAAAACGGGGTTTAAATACAAAAATCGTGATTGTACACAATTTTTTATCGGGCCTCATATATCCTATTATTTCAGCCTCTAATGAAAAATGTTTTAATGCAAACCCATTTTCTGAAGACAGTTCGAGTAAGTAACGTTGACAATAACTAGAAAACTGTATTCTGAATACCTAATTAACTCCTACAGAATATAAATTAATTTATTGTTAAAACAAAATTATAGTGGAAGATTATTATCCCACTTTTTTTTAACAAATAACAAACTCTGAATTTTTTTTATGATTTTATTCATTTCTTGCCCATAAGTTTTGGTATCTTCATGAAAAAAATTAATTTAAAAATTTCAAAAAAAAACTGTATTTTTTTTTGTTTTTATCAAATTTCATTTAAAAACGATTCAACCACATTAGTTCATAAATTCAACAATTTTTTACTCAATTACACTTTTACTTTTGGTAGACAAATTAGCTCAATTAAAGTTTATTTTAAATGCATGAACTAGAAAATGTTTATTCCTTTTTTAGGAAATTTGCTGTAAATAATTTTGAATCGATAAGGTGGGGCTAGTATCTAATTAGTTTTACGCAAAGCTACTTCATTGTAGCGAATGTCGAATTTTTATTTCAGNGGCGGCTTTTTTCTTTAGCTAATGGAAAAAGGTAGTGTCAGTTGCATCGAATGTTCTCGGAGATGGCTCATCAGATTTCAGAAATTCCAATTGTATCCGACAGCCAATGAGTTCTTACGTGCTCAAAACTTTTTTTAGAGACCAGATTTCCAGTTTACCGGTAATAACCGGTCAAATCTTGAAACCCCGGTTTCTCGAGAACTGGACTATATATGGCTTTGATTTTTTGACCAAATGTCTTGAAATTTTTTGGCAAACATCATGAAGGGTCAAATTTTGTAATATGACACCAATGGGGTCAAATCTCAAAATGACTCATATGGGACCGTGCTGCACATCAGTAGAAAGATAATTTCAGTGCGATTCCAAAAATATAATTGAAAAAATTTTTGGTGTAATATGACCCCATTAGAGACAAAACATGAGTTTTTGCTTCTGGAACAGTTATCGCCAATTTCTCGAGAACTGGACTATATTTCATTTTGATTTCTTCACCAANTTTTGAAAGCACCGGGTGACCGGTTAACCGGTAATAACCGGTCAAATCTTAAAAACGGGTTTTCTCGAGAACCGGGGGAGGTATGTGTTCGATTTTTTTACCAAATGTCTTGAATTTTTTTGTCGAAAATTCTGGGGGGTCAAATTTTGTAATATGACACCAATGGGGTCAAATCTCAAAATGACTCATATGGGGTCATATTACACATCAGTAGAAAGATAATTTCATTGCGGTTCCAAAAATATAATTGAAAAAAATATTTGATGTAATATGACCCCATTAGAGACAAAACAAGAGTTTTTGATTTTAGAACAGTTATCGCCAATTTCTCGAGAACTGGACTATATTTCCCTTTGATTTCTTCACCAAATGTCTTGAAAATTTTCGGCAAACATCATGAAAGGTCAAATTTTGTAATATGACACCAATGGGGTCAAATCTCAAAATGACTCATATGGAGTCATATTACACATCAGTAGAAAGATAATTTCATTGCGGTTCCAAAAATATAATTAAAAAAAATATTTGATGTAATATGACCCCATTGGAGACAAAACAAGAGTTTTTGATTTTAGAACAGTTATCGCCAATTTCTCGAGAACTGGACTATATTTAGTATTTATTTTTCACCAAATGTCTTGAAATAATTTGGCAAACATTTTGAGGGGTCAAATTTTGTAATCTGACACCATATGGGTCAAATCTCAAAATGGCTCATATGGGGTCATATTACACATCAGAAGAAAGATGATTTTCTCGCGAGTCCGAAAATGTGAACAATTATTTTATGTCATGTAATATGACCCCATTATGGNCAAATTTTAAATACGCTGATTGATCGGGGATATTTGGGAAAAAGGATGATAAACCGCCATAAGACCAACCCTTTCGGGAGCCTGATGATACCGGTTAAAAACCCATTTTTAGGATGAGCTTTGGTTAATCAATGTATAACAGAAATAAGTTATAAATTGAAATGAAGGCTATCTCTATAGCGCCGCGTTGTTAGCGTGTGTTCGAATCTCACTGATGTTGTCTAAGTGACTGTCTTGAGTATGATAATAGAAAAGGGTGCTTGATCTTGGAAGCGGCAAAGTTGATAGGTTTGTAATCACTAAAGCAATCACTACCACAATCACTTAGACAACATCAGTGGATTTCGAACACGCGTTATAGAGATAACCTTTATTTACAAGATCCACCCAGGCTTGAAAAAGGATATCCAGGATATCATATCCTTCATTTGTTCTTTGACTAATGATTTTTAAGATTTTATTTTATTCATTACGATTTGAACGAATAGTTATTTATATTAGTTAGTTATATATGCTTGAACTCCTTTATAAAAATCCTAAGAAATATTTTCCGGACGAGTTCAACTCTGAAGGTGATCTTCTCCCAAAACTCTGACCAAATACAGCATTTGTCGAACAAGGGTGTCCATCATTAATATCGACTAATATATATAATGGGTGGACTGTTCTGAAATTTCTTGGAAGTTAATAATATATAGGAAAATGAGAAAAAATAATGAAAAAAAAATTGGTCGTCACGTGATCAAAATATAGCGATTTCTCGGTTTTCAGTATTTAATTATTATAAAACAAATGCCAAATCGGTAGTCATAAAAAACTTGGAAATTTCATCAAAAAAATATTTCAACTTTTTTTATTTTATAGAAAAAATCAGAAACTTGATAATCTAGAAATAAATTTGGTTCTAATAAAGTTCAAGGGAGTGGTTTTTCACTCAAAAAACCTGTTTTTTTGTCAATAAAACCTGTTTTTCAGAAAAAAATTAATTTTTTTTGAAAAAAGTCAATTTTGAGAAAAATTTTGCATGCTACTAAACGCACCGTAAAATTCTACATAAATGCCCATATCTGGAAATCCGATCCTAATTAGTTGATTTTGCACAATATCGATTGATGGACACCCTAAGTATAGGCATCTACAGAAAAATTTCAGGCCTCAGAATGGGCAGCTGTTTGTGTCAGAAGCATTTCAAACTAGATTAATTCCTGGGATAGTAGCCTCAAATTCACATCCATCGAAATGGCCGAATTATATAAAAGTGAACTTGGTAAAATTGAATTAAAAAATTATCGCAAAATGGTGAAAATACTATATTTCAAACTTCAGACATTCAGTTATGATAAAACAATATTTAATTTTAAATTTATTAGAACAGTTTCAATGAAACTGTTTCATAGAGTTTTGGATTCAAGTTCCAATAAAGAAATTTTTTTAGAAAGTCTTTAAAAACTGATTTTTTTTTTGAAATCAAATTGAGTATTTATAAAAACATAACACTTTTTCTTAAAAATCTAAAACAACCCGAAAACTTTCCTTATGATGCATTTCTGATGTTAACCCTCCGAGGCATATAGCCTTTTGAAAGGCTAAAGTCACTTCAAATCAGCCAAAAATGATATAAAAATGATCGCAAAAACTTCTCCTTCCAATACATTTTAAAATTCAACAATGTGAATCTGAAAATATTTTCTAAAATTTTTTCGGATACTTGGTTCAAATTTTATAACGAGTTGATTGCAAGCAGGGAAGGGCATCCGAAATTTTACAAGATCGGATCGTTTCGGACCCGAGTTTGAAAAAATGTGATCGGATCGGTTCGGAAGCCCGATTNGTAAGTAACGTTGACAATAACTAGAAAACTGTATTCTGAATACCTAATTAACTCCTACAGAATATAAATTAATTTATTGTTAAAACAAAATTATAGTGGAAGATTATTATCCCACTTTTTTTTAACAAATAACAAACTCTGAATTTTTTTTATGATTTTATTCATTTCTTGCCCATAAGTTTTGGTATCTTCATGAAAAAAATTAATTTAAAAATTTCAAAAAAAAACTGTATTTTTTTTTGTTTTTATCAAATTTCATTTAAAAACGATTCAACCACATTAGTTCATAAATTCAACAATTTTTTACTCAATTACACTTTTACTTTTGGTAGACAAATTAGCTCAATTAAAGTTTATTTTAAATGCATGAACTAGAAAATGTTTATTCCTTTTTTAGGAAATTTGCTGTAAATAATTTTGAATCGATAAGGTGGGGCTAGTATCTAATTAGTTTTACGCAAAGCTACTTCATTGTAGCGAATGTCGAATTTTTATTTCAGGTAGTTTTTAAAGCCCCGTCTTTCTTGAATTAAGGAGTTCGAGAAAATGGAGATGGCATTTTTATACTTTATTTCATGAGAGATTGGCATTTAAATTCTCTAGAGAATTGATAGATCAAATTTTTTTGTTGAATTTTAAATCTAATCCCAAAACAAATTAGCGGTTATCATCACCTTTTTCACAAACTCATCACTCCAAAAAGTGGTTGGTTTCTAAATAACAAAATTGATTACTGTGCACCTGCAATAATCCAGTTTCCTTAATTAATTAACTTTGAAACCTACAGTAGCTTTTTAAGGGGGAACTGTCTATAATTAGCAAAATGTCTGGAAGTTTATAAATTTTAATGCTTTGTAGGAACAGAATCCAAAAAACGCGAACAGGCTAGAAATTTTAGTCATTTTTTTTTCAAATAAATTCAAATAAAAATTTCAGTTTTTTTGTAAAAAAATTCATTTCATACCTAAAAAACGCTGGAATTTGTTTTTTTTTTATAATTTATTTAAACAAAAATGGCAAAAATTTGAAGCCCGTTTGCGGCCTGTTGAAAGCTTTTTACTGTTAATTTCCGGTTATTAGCTCAAATTAACGCTAAACCGGATAAGCGACAAAATTTCTAAAAAAACTAATGTCACAAATTTAGTTAAAAACACGACGCAAGAAATCGTTTGTTGAGATCTCTTATTTGAGTTACATTTCTAACAAGCGTGGGATCCCCTAAAAAAGCTACATAACAAATCAATTACCAAAAAAAAATGCATCAAATTAATTTCGAAATTTAACAAAAAAACAATACTGGCACATGAGTTTTTTTACGCTGAAAATTTGATTTCTGATTTTAGCTCTCTAGCTCCAGTATTCTTATTTTCGAGCAAAATTTTTCTAAACGAACGTTTTGAAATTCGATACCGCGTCCGTTTAGACAAATTTGCCAGAAGTATCCTATTTACCAAATTTAACCTAGATTCAGGTCATGATCTCGGAGTTGCTGAGAAAGAACTTTCCCTACATTCATTTGCAAATAACAAACTCGAAAAAGTTGCGTCATGTCCGATTGTTTCCGGGGCACATTCATTTGTGTGGATTGACACAAATGATAATGGTTTGGGAAAAATTGTTCTCGGACAGGAAGAAGGAATTATGTCCATTATTGACCCCCAATGTGTTTTTGAAGGAACAGACCCTATAACTGCGACTTGTGCTAGGTAAGATTTTGTTAAGAATTTTGGTTATATCCATTATTATCCCCGGGTAACACTAAAAACTTATTTGCCTGTTAAAAGAATAGGGAATAAGTTTTTAGTGTTACCCGGGGATAATAATGGATATCGGTTACGATTACCGAGCCAAAAAAAAAAAATTTGTTATTATTTTTTTCTACGGTATACGGAACACCTCTAATTCGAAAAAATGACCCAAAAACCAAAAAGGTCTTCAAAATGTGAAGCAGGGAAAATTCAATAAGAACAAAATAACGCCAAAAAAATCGTTCATAATGTTAAAACGTGCAAATTAAAGTAATTAAATAAGGTAACAAGTAAAAGTTTCGAACTCCGGTTCCACAAAGGTTTGAATTTAAAATTTTCCACCATCACCATATTTTTCGATTTTTTTAAATTATTCGGTCATGAAAGTTTAAAAACGCGCCGGTCTTCGACTGCTGGAAATTATAACCGTTTTTGTGACGAAATAGCACAGTAAAAACCCTACAAACATAGTTTGTATGGTTAAAACACCAATCTATCATTTTTAGCTTATATTTTGAGCACCATACAATTTTTTGAAAATTAAATATATATTTTTAAAAATGTTAAAGTTATCAATGAATGATTTTCATAAAATTCTATATTTCTAAAATTCTATATTTCCATATGGAGTTACTAAATTCCCTAATTTGGGAAAAGACATGTAGATATTTGAAAATAAAACCGAAATAGTCGATAAATTAATTGCCCAACTGCAAGTTACCATCCTCAAAACTTATCTCTGAAGTAAATTATTACGGTCGATTTTATTTTGGCTGGTAGAACTAGACTAGATAGCGACAAGCGTTTTTTGCATGTGAAACATTGAGAACAAATAAACAAGGAATTTTTTTGGGGCTTCCTAGGTTTATCACGTCACCGGAAATTAATTTACTCGGAACTTAGTTTCAATTAATTGAAATTGGTCCGAATCAGCAAATTAACCGTTTTTTTACGAATTATCCGTAAACCAGTCATCAACAGATAAAAGATTTCACGGTCAAGATTCAGATGCAAAAACCGCTTGTCACTATCTAGTCTGGTTCTTTCAGCACAGATACCCCTTCAGTGGATTGACTTAAAAAAATGACCTAAGTTAAAAATATGAAAAGTAATAAAGGAAAATTTGGTTTTCAATTTAGAGCCATGTGTATGGTCCATATGGAGTATACTATTTTCAGAAAAATTAAATTAGAATTTAATTAAACAAAAATTTAACACACTTTAAAGCTTTTAACAGTAGAATGACTTCAATAGGACAACGAGATAGGACAGGGAAGCGCCCAAAATCCAATAAAATATTGAAAATAATGCTAAATTATCGAAATAATTTTTCGAAAATAATGCATTTTTGCTCAAAAAGTGATAATTATTCATTATTTGATGGGATAAAAGAATGTTTTTGGTCCGCCAAATTGCTGTTAATAGGACAGGGTAACGGTTTCTACCTGTCCTATTAAAGTCATTCTAATGTAATCAATTTTTCATTTTTCAGGCATACTGGAAATGTAACTGCACTTGACTGGAATCCCTTCCAACATAATCTTCTTGCATCCGGTGCCGAAAATTCAGAAATTTACATTTGGGACATAAACGCCACCGACAAACCAATGACTCCTGGTGCTAAAATCCAGCCAAATTCCCCAGTGCGTTGCGTCGCTTGGAATGCCAAAATTCAACATATTCTTGGATCACTTTTTGGACTTCCAACAGGAACTCAAGCTGTTGTATGGGATCTGAGGAAAAATGAACCGATTATCAAGGTATTTTTAATCAGCATTTTTTAGTTTCTATAGAATTTAATTTTACAAATATCACAAAAACAACAAAACAAATCAGAAATTGAGCCTAAATGTTGTGAACTACCGAGGCTATATCGAGA
>SCLH01000180.1:308161-339683 GCA_004367855.1 Oikopleura vanhoeffeni
CAATATACCATTTTTTCGAAATAAAATGAATTTCTTGAAAAATATGATAATAATCAAGGAATAATTTATTTCAAATACCAGATTCGGACTTCATTGAACTAGTGACTATTTTATTCTTAGCATCATACCATTTTTCATCATTTTCAGGCAAAATAAATTGATAAATGGCTTCCGAAAATTTTGGCATTTTTTGAAGCATTTTTGAAAAATAAGGACGATATGAGCACAAAACCTCAAAAAATGTGGAAAAATCTAAGTTGTCTTTATAGACGAAAACAACAGTATTTAAAGATATGATCGTTGAAAGAAAAAAATTTCATCGACAACAAAAATAAGTTTAACAAAATTTGTATAGGTCCAAGATCGTAGTTCCAGATTGACAGCTTCTACAATGTGCTGGAATCCCTCAAATCCCACCCAATTCGCTCTGGGATCGGAAGATAACGATCGGCCAGTTATTCAACTTTGGGATGTTCGCCAAGCTCAGCAACCTTATCAAACTATTCAAGGTCAAACAAAGGGAATTACAACTCTAGAATGGAGTAGGGTTGATGAAAGGATTATTCTTGCTGGTGACAAAGGAGGTTTTACAAATATGTTTAATGTTGCAGAGGGTACTGTAATTGGCGCAATTCCTAAACAACCTGGATACTGTATTTCGGCGAGATTTAATAAAAGACATCCTGATTTAGTCACCGTTGGCTCGATTGAAGGCGGAACTCAAATTTATAATATTATGGGAGAACCAAGGCATGGGTTAAAAATTTTCTCGAAAAAATAAGATAAAATACAGTTTTTTTAGCATAGATTTTTATAAATTTGTATAAAAAACGCAAAAAAGTCCATGTTGAAGATATCGCCATACTGATCAAACTATTCTTAAAGAATTGCCCTGAAATTCAAATTATAATGTCAAAAAGTGACCTGAAATATGACCCCGACGGATAATTGATAAATTGTTGACAAAAAAGATAAAACAGACCTAGTAAATTCATTTTTAAAATGCTTCGGAAGATTGATTAGAAATTTTACTCCAAAAATGAATACATGTAATAAAATATGACACCAAAATGAGAACGATAAAAAGTTCTGAAAATCAAATTAGAAATATGATTCAAAAAATTCATAGATAAAATGCTGATAAAAATTAATCTGAAATTTGACCCCAAAAAATGAATATTAAAAAAATTTAACCCCTAAAAAGTGCTCCAAAACTTCAAAGTCAAAAGCAAGTTGCGGCTCTTGACGATGCCTTCGGTGCTCTAGACGACACATTCGCACCCGTAGCTCCTGTAGCTGATGAAAATGTAAAACCAGAAACAATGAAAATGGCCCCAAATTGGTTTGGAAAACGTGTAGGTTCAAGTTTTGGCTTTGGCGGTAAAATGGTCTCATGGGGATCTGTTGATAAAAAACTCGAAATTAAGCAAATTATTACAGAAGCTAAAGTAGTTGATGAATCGAAAAAATTATTAGTAGCTCTGGAGAGTGATGTAGAAACTTATTGCAATGACAAGTTGGAAAGTGTCGAAACTGATATTGATGAAAATATCTGGAAATTTATTCGAGCTAGATGCGCAGAAAATCAAAATGAAAAATTTATCGAACTACTCACTGGGTCAAACGATGCGCCACCAGCTCAAGAGGTTTGTATTTTTGGAATTTTTTAGAGTTATAAATAAAATTTGGGAAATCAAAAACTTTGAGTGACGTCGTTTTTTTAGTAACGTCACCTTGTGCGCATGAGTGTTCTCATATACCGGGTTTTCCCGAAAATGGACACCAATGGGGTCAAATAACAACATTCCTCAAAGGCGATCATGATACACATTAAACGAAAAAAAAATTTTTGTCGATTTTAAATCCGACAAACATAACCTCAGATTATGTGATATATGACCCCGAAACACACATTACTGAGGTAGCTGTTTTTTTAAAAGACACAAAAATGTATTTTGACGAAGTCGAAGCTCAGGCATGGAATCATCAAACGGTTTTTTGCATCGTGTACCTGACCAAAATTCAGGTACGCAATTTTTTTTTAGTTTTTCTCAGGCAACCGGTTGACCGGTAAATGTCGTCTCAACCGGTAAAATCGGTTTTCAGGAATCTTACATAGATTCTTCTCGAAACTTGCGCCTATAGGCAGTTTTCACTTAGAAATTTTTTGGCAATATTTTTTTTGACATTTGACACCTCCATTGGTGTCAAATTACACTTTTTTGTATTTTTATACCTTCTGAAGATATGGGGTTGAAAATATACTTATCTGGGTAATTTTTGAAGAGAAATTTTCTGGCAATAATTTTTTTTGACATCTGACATCTTCATTGGTGTCAAATTACACTTTTTCGTACTTTAATACTTCTGAACATAAATAGATGAAAATATACTCATCTGGGTATTTTTTTGAAAATAATTTGTTTGGCAATTTCTTCATTTTGAAAGTATTTTTGAATATCAAGCGAACGTTATTACATTTAATCAAAATTGTATATCCAAGTTTATTGTTTTTTTCGGAATTTTAGGAATTAACCGATGATTTATCTGAGCAATTATCTGATTTATTGTCGCTTTTAAATGGGCTTGGCACAATAACAGTTTTTTATCAAAAATATTTTTGCATCCCATATCTTCAGAAGTTATAAAAATACAGAAAAGTGTCATTTGACACCAACGGAGGTGTTAAATGTCAAAAAAATTATTGCCAGAAAATTTCTCTTGCAAAAGTACCCAGATAAGTATATTTTCAACCCCATATCTTCAGAAAGTATAAAAATACAAAAAAGTGTTATTGACACAAATGGAGGTGTCAAATGTCAAACAAATTATTGCCAGAAAATTTCTCTTGCTAAATTACCCAGATAAGTATATTTTCAACCCCATATCTTTAGAAGTGATAAAAATACAAAAAAGTGTAATTTGACACCAATGGAGGTGTCAGATGTCAAAATAAACATTGCCAGAAAATTTCTAGTGAAAAACTGCCTATTGGCGCAAGTTTTGAGAAGAATCAATGTAAGATTTCCTGATAAGCGATTTTACCGGTTGAGAACGACATTTACCGGTCAACCGGTTGCCTGAGAAAAACTAAAAAAAAATTGCGGACCTGAACTTTGGTCAGGTACACGATGCAAACAACCGTTTGATGATTCCATGTCTGAGCTTCGACTTCGTCAAAATACATTTTTGTGTCCTTTAAAAAAACACCTACCTGAACAAAACGACTTCGGTTCAATATTTTCAAAAAATTATAACTTTAAATAATTGGCCCAAATGAAAATTTAATTTGACGGTGTCATATTACAAAAATATATTTTTAAAATCGTCTGGATAAATTTTAAAAGGATCCCATATTTATGAAAAAAAATCATTTCAAAATTCGCTGTGATAATTGTGATTTCATTTTTTATGTGATATTTTCAAACCAAAATTTCTAGTAATGATCTCGTTGAATTTTATAACAATTTTTTAAAGGCTGAAATTCCCGCACCTGCTGCAGAAGTTGAGATTATGGAGTCAGAGGTAAACTTAATAAAAATAAAAAAAACCAACTGTAATTAAAATGTTTGAAGCTGAGCAGTTCGATGAATTCGAAAAAATCTCGAAAAAGTTCTCGCGATGCTTCTTCTGATAGTTACGAATTGATTGAAAAAACGGTAATCGCTTTTAGCTGTGTTTGCTTTGCTTTTTAAATCATCCAAAATTTTAACTACTCTCATTGTTTTGGATAAAACTGACATTCTCATTGGCATAATTTTCTGTCTGAAATTTTGCGCACCCCATGCATATGCCATATAGGTTAAAATTATAAAAATTGGATAATGTAAGTCATTACTAAAAAGTCGTCAAAATCTTTAAAACTGTTAGAATTTGACTGAAATCTACACCACTTACCAAATACTAGAAAAATTGTATCAGAGAAAACAAAAATTAAAAATAAATAAATATCCAATTGGACTTCAGTTTATTTTTTTATTTCAAAACCCATAAAATTGCATTTTTCTCACTATACACGCGTCGGCATGAAATCCTTCAAAATAAAATAAATTTGTATTTACCATCATATTTAATGTTCGGAATCCTACTAATTTGTCTGCTGCGAAAAAGTGCGCTATGGATACGTTCACGAAGCGAGCGCTGTAATTGACCTGTGATGAGGCACAAACAATGGCTTGTTTTTAAGAATCACAACCAAGCATTTTAATTGGCTGGAGTATCCATAGCGTCGTACGGGAACGACGCCCAAAAAATGGGACATCCTGTATATCAGTATCTTATGCATATCATAATTATACAAATTGCTTCGGGATGTGTAGAAAATGTATTTCCGATCAAATCCTTGAAAATTTTCGCGTTTTTTCNATTTTTTTCGGAATTAAGTCAAAAAATATTGTTTGTTAAGATTTGCCCACTAAAACTTCAAAATATCGGCTTGTCGTAAGCCAACTTTATGTTCAGTGTTACACTGGCTTTCGTTTGAGCCTATTTTCGAAAATATCGGAGCAAAAATTTTGGCCCTATTTTGAAAATAAACCTCGGAGGAGATAGATTTTAAGCCAAAAATCATGAAAAACAGCCAAAAATCGTCAGTTAAGTGGACCGTTAGGAAATTTCAGACTTTTGAACAAATATCAATTACGGGGCTTCCTGGTCACTTTTTACTATCGGACCAATTTATTTTATCTTTTTTTCTGAGATTTCTGATATTGTTTAATTATTAGTTTTTCTTAAAAAAATCGGAAACAATGGTCGGATTTGGACCATTTTTTTTATTTTATTATTGACAAGATATTTGTGCTCAGTTTGAGTAATCTAAGAATGTAATCGGATAAAAAATTTGGCCAAAAATCTAGTAAAAAGTGACCAGGAAGCCCCGTTATCGATATGGTCTTGGAGGAAATAGATTTTGAAATTTTGCGAAGTGACCTCCTGTTACGACTACGTGACGATTGGTGTAGTCATCAAAATCTGAGTTTTATCTTTGATTTCACAAGATAAAGGCTGGGTCTACAAATTGGCATTTTTAGAATTATTGCTAAGGTCGCTTTTTTTTTCGGTTGCTCCACCTAAGGCTGAACTTAGCTTGCAAAATTGAACTACAGTGCACATCCCTAAGTGGAATATATTTTTAGTAAATTTTTCGCATAAATCCAGCCCTAAGAATTCCTAATCTACTTTTCATTTGGGTCATAAAAACTTTATTTTCTTAAGCCCGCTCTATTCGTTTTAGAGCGTTAACAACGGACAAAATAATACTTCTTTCCAGGTCCAAATATTTGATGGCACATCCGTAGTATTCTTCTAGAAGAATGTCAGCGCTAAAATTTCGCAAAATTTTTATTTTCGTTATTTTATAAAATGTTGGCCGTGACTGAAGAAACTTATGATATGGTTGATGCAGAAGTCGCCGCATCCGATCCAGTCGTAGTTGACGATCTTTGCCTCAATTCTCAGGATAATGTTGAAATTGCGCGATCCGATCCAGTCGCTGATGACGATCCTTTGCCTCGATTTCTCAGATAATGTGAAATTGCACCCAGACTATTGAAGACCCATTTGCGTCCAACTTCAAAGTAACGCTGATGTTGTACCAGAAACTGTATCGGTAGTTGCACGGTTTGCTCCTTCACCGGTTACCACAAGTAGAAGCTGTGTACGAATTATTAAATAACTTTTTTGTTTATATTTGTTAAAATTGCTTGAACAGTTTACATAGGCGCGTTTTTATGCGAAACTTGCATGCGGAGGCGAATGTTCCGACAAAACGTTCTCCGATTTTCAAGAATTGCCATTGTCAGCCAGGACAAATTAGTTGAACGATGATCCGTATCTCTTGCCGACGACCTACCGTAACGGTAATCAAGCGAAACACCGGTAAATTCGTTATCGGAATGACATTGTATACTTTACAAAAGTGTATAATCGGCGAATTTTAGGAAAATTTTTTCGGCAATATTTGTATTTTGCATCTGGACACACTGTGGTAAGGACATTTTGTATTGTAGACGTGATTATTCGACCTGAAAACAAAATTACGTGATCAGTTTCAAGAGAAATTTTGCAATGTTTATTGATATCTACCACCTGGTGGCCTGTAAGGAGCACTTTTTTGTATTAAGACGCTGGATGCTTATGTCCACCTGAAACGGAATACTGAATGCATTCAAGAATTTTTGGGGCCAAGTATTTTGATATTAGACACCTGGTGGGTAAGGCACTTTGTATAGACCTGGAAGTTATTTCGACCTGAGACGAACCATAGACCTGAATCATTCAGAGATAATTTATGGCAATGGTTATTTTGATACTGACACCACCTGTTGCGTAGGCACTTTTTCTACTTTAGACAGCTGGAGATGTTATAGTCGACCTGAAAACGAACATCCTGAATCAGTTTGCAAGAGAATTATTTGGAAAAGTTTTTTTGATTTGCACCACCGTGGCTGTAAAGGACATTTTTGTATTATATAGCACTGGATGTATAGTGGACCTGAAATATTACTACCGTGGTAACTTTTTCAAGAATTTTTTTGGAAAATTATTCTTGACCCTGAACACCCTTTTAAAAAATAAATTGGAATGCGTTATAGACTATTGATGCTTATTCCAAAATTTTAATTTCCAAATATTAGGGACAATTTGGTCGCATAAAAAAGCTCGCTCACCGCGTGTCACAAGACTGTCCCAGAACTTATTTGAGCGTAAATCAAATGAGCCGGAATTAAATGGCATGTTGATGAAAGTCAAGACCTTCGCCGTCTCGTGGGCAAATGAGTGAGCGCTGCTTGAGAAGTTTGCTAAAAACATATTGTTGTACTTAGGCTCGAGGTTGAAGATGTCAATAACCAAAGTTAGTATTTAAAATATATTACATTTATGTCGGAATATAAATTCAACTAGCCTGGAAGCCATTCATGTGAAGTTCAGAAAGAGGACAGCCAAAAACAAAATTTTCGAAACCATTAATGCAATTCTCGATTGGAACTGAATTTAAGAACTGAATCGATTGTGTTTATTGATAAATAAGATCCTCAATTTGTAATTATGGATCTAAAATATTTATTGCACACTTTTTTAATGTACTTTTGACTGTGTACGGAACCGTGAACGCAATTCTATCAGAAAGATGGGAAAAAAGTCGACAAATTAAAATATCCTGCTTTTAGGCATAAGTAAGCCAAGTCAAAAAAAAACGTTCAAACTCCTGAAGCTGATGGATTGGTCGATGCTTTCTGAAAACCTACGAGTGAATTACAAATTTCAGTACAGCGAATTATACACTGATACACTCTTGAGGCCAAAGGCTCCATTACAAATTACGCGAGGCATAAATCAGTACAGAACACACATTCAGAACAAAAAGCTTTCTTTTCGCCGCGGATGGCGAAACGCATACACGATTTTAGGATATTTTAGATACATCGCATAATAGTCAATCAGGGAAGATAAATTGATCATATGACTAATTCTAAAGTATTAAATGAAAATTATAACGTACGGGTGTAGTCTCTATAGGACGCGTTCTAGGTTTTTCAAAGTACGGATCCTTACGGAAAAGTACTTACGTCTTCAATACGTTTTTCGTCGATAGTATGTGACATAAATATCATACTTAAGCATCTTTCAAGACTTAACTACTTTTGTAGGATTGTGAATTTACACATCAAATTGTATTATAGCGAATTCTAGGTTATTTAATATAACTAATAAAAAGCAACGTCTCGATTAGTTCTTTTCAGCTATAAATTGTAAGGTCTAAAATTCTACATGTGTGAGTTTTTTAATTTGCGCTCACGTTATTTTTCCTAATTAAGTGATAGATGACAGACGTCACGTATTCAGGATAACGTCGAAAGACATTCTAAGATTTCAATATGTATTACGCCTTATAACCAACGATATGAAATATCGTGACAGTCTTCCATAAGTTATTACAGCTATAACTTACAAGGCGCACGTCCATGAGCTAATCCTCTAATCTCGTAATCACGAAGAAATGTTTGAATAGAGAGTGCAATAATTTTCAAACTCAAATAACAGAAAATTTTGTTAGCAGGGTGTCAGGCAACAATTAGCACAGGTTTTTTTAAAGATTTAATCCTGAATGTGTATGCTTTTAAATTTGGGGCAAGAATTGCTCAAGCCATTTCCGAAAATTAACCCAGCGTCTAAAATACCAACAAATGTGATCAAAATATTTATACCTCTTTTCATATACATTTACCAGATACCAGTTCAACGATAATTCAAATCTAAAAAATGTTTCGCGCAGTTCAATTAGTTAATTTTGTTTAAACAAATTCTCGGGTTTGAAATATTTTTCAAATTTATTCAACAACTTAATATCTTGTTTACAATATGATTTGTAGACTTCCTGTATAATGAACGCACTGACATTTTTAGATTTGAACTTACCGTTGTTAGATCTGCTATACTGGTAAAATCGTATACCGTATAGAGCCCGGTATAGCATATCTCTTTCCCCTAAAACCCATTTTGGCGTACAAAGACATAAATGTCGACATTTGTGGGCCTCAATCATGAAGAGGTACCCCTTAAAACATTGTATTTAATAGCTTATAAATATAAATGTTTATACTAGGGGGTTGTAGTTGTGAAAAATTCAAACATTTCTGAAAGTACAGTATGTTAATTTTTGTCGGGATTTGGCTAT
The DNA here is from genome assembly GCA_004367855.1 of Oikopleura vanhoeffeni. Classification (NCBI taxonomy): domain Eukaryota; kingdom Metazoa; phylum Chordata; class Appendicularia; order Copelata; family Oikopleuridae; genus Oikopleura; species Oikopleura vanhoeffeni. The sequence goes on from SCLH01000180.1 coordinate 316,839, forward strand.
GCCCTTTATTGCTATCTTTAGTGTGGATTGACGGCATCTTCCTGCTAAAACTACTCAGGGCACCACCGAACGTCATTGACCGACGAACGCAAGTCCGTAGAAGGCGATACAACTACGCCGTCAAGGCTAGAATCACAAATGTGAAATGCACATCCACGTATTTCGGCAAATTCAGCCGACAAGCCCGGCAAAAGCCAAATGGTATTTAGTCCATAGAACATTCTGTGGATAAACGAATAACAAGAGTGGTTACTTTAGAAAAAATTCGACTTAATTAAATACTACACAAGCGTTTTAAAATTATTTATTTCAATAAAATCTAAACGCCTAAAGCTTCATCATATTTTAATGAAGAGGAGGTAGTTCTGGTTTTCATCTACATAACAGCCTAATTTTTTCGTTAAATTTCGATTCAAGACAGCATATAAAACTGCTAGCGGAACCAACCATACACTCGATGCGACATAGTCGTATGAATGTTAATGTGTCGCGGATATCGATCGAATGCGGCGATAGTTGGTTTCCACATTGTATGATCGCGTGCCAATGGAAATTGCTCAAGACGATCCGAAAGTTGTAATTGTACCAAAATTATTCGCCTGAACCCCTTAGCTTTCTGATAAACGATATTGAGACTAATCGCGACGATGAAATCCTGGCACTATTGGAAAATTGCATAATTGGCATTATTTTATTTTTTGGTAATTTAGTTCTGTTTAAATTATTTCAGGCAATCTATCGGTCAAACAGTACCCCTTACACAAATAACTTATGGTTTTAGTTTTGAGAAACATCAGAATAAAATTTAACCTAATAGTCCGATATGAGAAAAAATAGTTCAAAGCTTAAAATGAGAAAATTGCCATGAAAAAATTTATTCATTTTGTTTATNATGTGCATCAAAAAATTTTAGATCATTTAGAATAATTTTCTCAAATTTTTACAAATGACCAAAAATAGGTTTCAAATTAAATCTTTATGATATTTTTTAATTTTGGCACATTTCTGGTCATCTGAAAATGTGTGATTTCGAAATTTTTAGGACTTATTTTAAAAATGCGAATCTCTGATGCAATTTTTTGCGAAATATTTCTCATTCGAAAAAAAACCTGTATCAAACATGATTATAATACATAAAACTCTACAAACAAATTAGTTTTACTGAAAAAAGCATACATTTTAAAAAAGTACTTTTTTGGTTCGTCCTTTTTATAGCTAATTAATATTTTGACAAATTCCGCACCCAAAATTAAGAAGCTATATAATTTGGCATCAAGACATTTTAAACGACTCTCTAGAAAACTTTGAAAAAAAGCTGTACTGTTATGACATCAAAAGGGAGTGTATCCGTGGGCGCTGTAATGATTGCGGATCTTTTTCCTTTTTCAAGGCAAATATAAGGTTTGATCACATTGTAAATTCCGAATTGTTGGATGGGTTAGTATTCGGATGGGAGAAGTGGGAAAAAAGCCCCATTGACAATGCATCTGTTTCTAAAGGTTGGGTTTTTGAAAGTCGAACAAAATTGATTAAAGGGGGTTGTGGGTGCTAAATATTTAAAATATGCAAGCAATTAAAAGTGGCTTTTATTAATCACATGACAAATTTTCTAAATAATTAGCAATATATTTGGTCCGCCTTAATACCCCCTTAAGTACCCCCTTAATAGTTAATTATTTCATACATTAATTTAAAAAATTATTTGAAGAATAAATGTGCTTCTGTATACAATGGCCTAGCAAAGGTTATTGCAGATTTTCAAACTGGAGCCCCTGGTCATCATAGTGACGGGAAAGAAATTTCCACATTCGCACTGCATTATTCGGCAGCAAGTCATGGAAAGGTTGCTTTCGCATCCTCCATTTATAAAAGTTAAAACATTTACCTTGCATGTACTTCCCATATTCTACAGTATGTGTTTATATTCTTGCGAAATTAAAATTTTACAACTTAAAAATTGTATTTTTTTTGACATGTTTTGCGTCTTCAGATTTTTGTTGCGTTCGTTTTTTTCAGCTTTAACTAATAGCCTTTTAGGCTTTTAAAAAATGTTGTTGGCTTTCAAAATATAATCCGTCTATTTCCGAAATTTTGTCCAATGAAGTTTTCATTTTGCAAGTGAAAAAACACATACTGTATGTGATTTATCGACCTCTTTAAAGGAAAAACTGAAATCAAATTCAGATACTGTCCTAAAGTTTCCGATGTTATCCCTAGACCAATAATCGTAGCGCGTCGTTTTTAAGCAAAAAGCGCAGATTCCGACCAAAAATAAAAGATACTGTACTTTTCAAAATATTAAAATTTACAACCGAAACCCCCTTAAGGAGGTTGCTACTGCCATAAAGGGGATTTTGATCTCATTTTGTGAAGAAACCGTAAATGCGAAATACTTCAATTAAGAATTGCTCGATATCTCGACTTTAAATCTGATCATTTTCATACTTTTATTATATACAGTTTTACCAGTATACCAGATTCAAACCGATAATTTCAAATCTAAAAAATGTTTCAGCGCGTTCAATTAGTTAAATTTTGTTTTAACAAAAATTCTAGAGTTTGAAATTTTTTTTTCAAATTTAATTCCTACAAAACTTTAATAATTCTGTTTTTAACAATCACTGAAATTTGTAGACTTCTACTGTAATAATTGAACGCACTGAAACATTTTTTAGATTTGAACTTACCGGTTTTGAATCTGCTATACTGGTAAAACTGTATATCCAGTATGATGCCCGAGTAACATAAATATCTTATTTGCCCCTAAAAGCCCCTTTATGGCAGTAGCAAAGACTACACATTGTCGAACATTTGTTTGAGCCTCAATTCATGAAGGGTACCCCCTTAAAACATTTATTATTTAATAAGTTAATAAATAATAAATGTTTTAACTACTTAAGGGGATTGTAGTTGTGAAATTCAACATTTCTGAAAAGTACAGTATGTATAATTTTTGGTCGGAATTTAGGCTAATGCCCCTTATAACTTCTATCTTTAGTGTGAGGTTGACGGCATCTTTTCTCTGCCTAAAAACTTACTGGCGCGTTTTTTTTAGCGAAATTGCATGTCGGAGGCGAATGTCTCGACAAAACGTTCATCCGATTCAAGAAATTGCCATTGTTAGCCAGACAAATTAGTTTAATCATATCGCTATGGCTCTTGCCGACGACCTAGCCGTTAACGGTAATTCAGCGAAAACACGGTAATTCGCATTAATCGGAATCATGTATATTTACAAAAGTGGTTAATCGGGCGTAATTATTTAAGAAATTTTTTTGCAATATTTGTATTTGACATCTGGCACACCTATGTGTAAGGACATTTTGTAGTAGACGTGGATTCAGTCGACCCCTGAAAACAAAATACGTGATCAGGTTTCAAGAGAATTATTTGGCAATGTTTATTGATATCTTGACCACCTGGTTGGCCGTAAGGAGCACTTTTTTGTATTAAGACGCTGGAAATGCTTATGTCCCTGAAAAACGAAATACTAATGCTTCAAGAATTTGGCCAAGTTTTTGATATAGACCACCTGGTGGTGTAAGGGACTTGTATAAGACGCGTGGATGTTAGTTCGACCTGAACGAACCATAGACCTGAATCAGTTTTCAGAGACTAATTTTGGCAATGGTTATTTTGATACTTGACACCCACCTATGTGCGTGAAGGCACTTTTGCTATTTTAGACGCTGGAATGTTATGTCGACTGAAAACGACATACCTGATCAGTTTTGCAAGAGAATTTTGGAAAGTTTTTTGATTCTGCACCACCTTGGCTGTAAAGGCACTTTTTGTATTTATAAGCACTGGATTAAGTGGACCTGAAATATTACTTACCGTGCAGTAACTTTTTCAAAATAATTTTTTGGGAATAATTATTCTTGACCACGGAACACCTTTTAAAAAAAGGAATTGGTAACGTTAAGACTTTGGATGCTTTGATTCCAAAATAAATTTAATTTCCATATTAGGACATTTGGTCGCAATCAAAAAAGCTCGCTACCGGTGTCACAAGACGTGTCTCAGAACTTATTTGAGCGTAAATACAAAATGAGCCGAGAATTAATGGATTTGATGAAAGTCAGCCTTCGCGTCGGGGCAAATGGGAAGCGCGCTGCAGAAGTTGCTAAAACATATTGTTGTACTTAGGGCTCGGGTGAAGATGTCAATAAATCAAAGTAGTATCTTAGAAATTTAATTACATTTATTTCGGGCAATATATTCAACTAGCTGGATAGCCATTCCATGTGAAGTTCAGAAAGAGACAGCTCCAAAACAAATTTCGAAACCTTAATGCAACTTCTCGATTGGAACTGATATTAAGAACTGAAATCGTTGTGTTTATTGTATAAATATAGTCCTAATTGTAATCTAGGTACTCTAAAATATTTATTGCATCTACTTTTTTAATTACATTTGACTGTGTGTTACGGAACCGGAACGCATTTCTATAGAAAGACTAGGGAAAAAGTCGACAAATAAAAATCTGTGTTTAGAGGCATAAGCTAAGCTACAAAAGTAAAAAAAACACGATTCACAACTCTGAAGCGATGGTTTGGCTCGATGCTTTCTGAGACCTACGGAGTGAATTACAAATTTTCAGTACAGCGAATTACACACTGATACCTACTTGAGAGCCAAAAGGCTCCGATTTACAAATTACGCGAGGCATAAATCAGTTACAGAACACACCATTCAGACAAAACAGCTTCTTTTCGCCGAGATGGCCGAACGCACCATCGATTTAGGAATTGTTAGATACATGCGATAATTAGTTCATCAGGGAAGATAGAATATCATATATGACTAAATCTATAATTTCAAATGAAAATTATAACGTACGGGTTTCTCGTTAGACGCGTTCTAGTTTTTCAAAGTCGGATCCTTACGAGAAAAGTACTTTACTGTTTCTTCAAAATACGTTTTTCGTACGATACGTATGTGAATAAATTCATACTTAAGCATCTTTTCAAAGACTTAAACTACTTTGTAGGATTTGAATTTACCATGCAAAATTTGTATTTATAGCGAATTACTAGTAATTTAATATACGTAATAAAAGCAACGCTCGATAGGTTCTTCAAGGCTAAAATTGTAGTCTGAAAATTCTACATGTGTGAGTTTTTAATTTGCGCTCACTGTATTTATTCCTTTAAGTGATAATGACAGAGTGCACGTTATTCAGGATAACGTCCAGAAAGACTCATTCTAAGATGTTCAATAAATTATTACGCCTTATAACTCAAAGATATGAATATGATCGTGACAGTCTTCCATAATTATTACAGTATAAACATTACAAAGGCCACGTCTCAGACGTAACCTCTAATCGTAATCAGAAAGACTGTTTGATAGGAGAGTGCAATAAATTTCAAACGTTAAATAACAGAAAATTTTGTTAGCAGGCTGTCAGCAAACAAATTGGCAACACGTTTTTTAAAGATTTAATCTCGAATTGATAGCTTTTAATATTGCGGCAAGAAATGCTTCATAGCATTTCCGAAAATTAACCCAGCGTCTAAAAACAACAAATGTGATCAAAAATATTTATACCTCTTTTTCATCCAGCCCTAAAATTCCTAATCTACTTTTCACTTTGGGTCATAAAACTTTATTTTCTTAAAAGCCCGCTCTATTCGTTTTAGAGCGTTTAACAACGGACAAAATAAATACTATGTTTCCAGGTCCAAAATATTTGATTGCAACATCCAGTTAGATATTCTTCTGAGAATGTCAGCGCTAAAATTTTTCGCAAAATTTTTCATTTTCGTATTTTTATAAAAAATCGTTTAGCCCGTGACTGAAGAAACTTATGATATGGTTGATGCAGAAGTCGCCGCATCCGATCCAGTCGTAGTTGACGATCCCTTTGCCTCAATTCCTCAGGATAATGTTGAAATTGCCGCATCCGATCCAGTCGTAGATGACGATCCCTTTGCCTCGATTTCTCAAGATAATGTTGAAATTGCACCCCCAGCTATTGAAGACCCATTTGCGTCAATCTCTCAAAGTAACGCTGATGTTGTACCAGAAACTGTATCGGTAGTTGCACCGGTTGCTCCTTCACCGGTACCACAAGTAGAAGCTGTAAGTCGAAATTATTAAATAACAGTTTTTTGTTTATTTTATTTGTTAAAATTGCTTGAACAGTTTACATAACAAATCTATTGTTATAAATATTTATTGTAGGGTTTATAAAATTTTAGATAACTAATTTTGTTAATGTTAGGGTCATTACATTAAAAAAAAATATTTTCATATTTTTGGAATTGTCATGAAATTTCATTCAACACGCAAAGTGATATGACCCCATACAGGTCATTTTTGTAATTTGACCTTTTGGTGTCATATAAAAAAATTTGACCCCAATAAATATTGCCAAGAAAAATTTTAGTTAAATGGTAGAAAAAAGTATACTCGTCATTTCCAGTGACCGAGAAACCGACAATTGTATACCAAAAAAATCAATGCTAAAGCCTTAAATGATAAATTATTTCCAATTATAATTTTTAAACAATAAAATTATTTTCAGCCAACTTCTGATTATGCTGATTCATGCCACTCGCCTATATTTTGCCTTGACGGTAACGAAATTGACGATATGGTTACAAATGCTTTACTTGCCGCTGACTTCAAAAAAGCTATTCAGGTAAATTAAAAGCGTATGTTGAATTTTTAGAAAAAATATTACCAAAATTGTTTTGTATATGCAATTAAAAAATTAAGATTTGTCTGGATGCGGACAGAATAGCCGATGCTTTGGTCATTGCAAAAATTGACGGAGAAGATTTATTAGAGCAAACAATTGAAACTTATCACAAAAAAGTAAGTGCTACAAAATTTTTCTACAGACATCTGAAAAATGGGAGTACAAATTTTTCGACGTCTTTTTTATCGTATATTTTGCATTGAAAAATAAGTAGAGAAAAGTTCTCCAATTTGAAGAAGAAACTTGTGCAATAAATCTAGGAATTTTAAGTAAAAATGGCATGTGAGATTTTAACTCCGTGGTGTGTAAAATGACCAAAACAGATACAGGTAACGAACCAGATGCGCATCAGAAATTCGACTTTTTTTTGAAAATTTTCTATGCTATTCTAAAAATTTCCAATTTAAAAACTTTAATTTTGAACTATGAGTCATAGACTATAACTGAGACTTAAATCCACGTTTGGAGAATATCATACTATGAACTGACAACTCGTTTAAATCCCATGTTTTTTATTTGGTTTATTTTAAATAATATTCGTATGGTGCCTTGAAAAATGCCCCTGAAAATTCAACTAGCTGTTTTTAGAATAAATCTAAAACTGCTCTATTGATTGAGACCGTTTATAGAAAACAATGGTCTGATATCGTCACTGGGTGTCATTTAGAAAACTGGAAAGAAGCAATTTGTGCTTTGATGACATATTGTAAAGATAAAGAGTTAAGAGATCTTATCGATACTTTAGGCACAAGACTAGAAGAAGACGAAGAGTACTGCCAACAAGGTAAATAGCTACTATGAGATACTACAAAAACATTTTCTAGTAGTCTACATTATTTTTCCAGCAAAATAAATTTCTTTTTGGAGCATTTTTTAAACAATAAGGACAATATAACAAAATCTCAGCTATACTTGTAGTCTATAGTTATAGACGAAAGTTATAAACGAAAAACAAAGTGCCAAAAACATTAATTAATTATAATGCCATATTTTTTTGGCGATTTAGGGGTTTCATAATGCCGTTTATGGTTAATAATACTGTCAAAAAGACTATTTAGAGCGGTTTTCGACAAACCAATAATTTCCGGTAAATTACCGGTTAAAAACTGGACATCGAAAAAAACGGCTCTGCAGTGTCATGACATGTCACGTAGTTTAGAAAGTTATATTATGAGTCATAATTTGTGACCCAACATTTCATAAAGATCGTACACCCGCCTGAATGTTTTTCTCGGAAAAAAGGTGTCATTACATTCGCTTTAGCGCATAGGCGGATGACGTTAAATCATAGCATTGCGTAGGCCCAATATAATATTGGCTAGCCGAGCAAACAACTTTAGGGAACTGTATGTGCCATTTCTATGCTATCTAACCGTTTTCACGACCTTCTTAAAAAACGAGCCAAACTCTAAATTTTATTCCGTAAAATATTTGAAACATTTAAAACATCAAAATTTCCATCTGGATAGTTATCATATCGATTACGATCCCCTAGAGTCCGCAAAAAAATCCTACTATGTTTAGATAATTTTTTTCGGACTCGGGATCGTAATCGATAAATGTTTATAAACATTCGGTATCGAATTAAGCATATTTTCACTTCAGGTGCAATCTGCTTCATTATTTCTGGAAATGTTGATCGACTAGTTTCAACCATTCGTCGTCATTTGAACCCAGGTACCGGTGCCGATGATCTCCAGGCCCTTGTCGAAAAAATCCTGATACTTCGAAAAACAGACAATGCAGAATTGGGGTCTGTGTCAATCGACATTCTTCAAGAATATTCACTGGTTCTATCCTCTCAAGGAGAGTATTTATCGGCACTTCAATTCTGTGCTGGAAATAGTGAAAAATTAGAAGTTTTACGATCTAGAATTCAGAAAAATACAAATGCACCAGAACCAGTTATTGCACCAGTACCAGTAATTGCGCCGGTTGCTGAACCGGTCCCAGTTGCTGAACCAGTGCCAGTTGCTCAACCAGTGGTTAATATAGCAGCTCCAGTGCCAAGTACAAATGCATTTTCAAGGGTGGTATAACATTTTTTCGAAGTTTATAAATTCCAATTAACATTTTTTGTTAGGTTTAACGGTATTTTGACCAAATAAAAATAAAGCTGAGCGACGCACCTGATTATTTTATTTCTGAAGATAAAACTCAAACTAACTGCCATATTTTTTTTACTTTACAGTAAAGTGTCTTTAGTAGGACGCGTCCTAAGAAATTTAAAAGTACTTTCCTACGAAAAGTACTTTACTGTTCCCTAAAAAGACGCAATGGTACGATACGAATGTTACATATTATATGCATCATACGGTATGTCATGGTATGATTCATACCATGACATTTTTTTTAACTACAGTTAATCACTTTTCGTGACAGTACTTTCAAAATCCTTAGGACACGTCCTACTAAGTACACTTTACTGTAGTCATTTTTTATGAAAAAAGTACGGGCCTATAAATTAAGACCAAATTTTATCGGCGTTTACTAATCCGGTTGTTAAAATTTCATAAGTTAAATATTTAACTATAGGCAAGAAATCTAGAATTGAAAAATTTCATTCAAAAATTATATTTTAATTCCGAAAATTTATGTTTAATTTGAAATTTTTTATCTTATACGACTCATTATAGTAACGATGCCTAAATGTGTTTGTCACAGCACGTTTTTGAATCCGCGCCTCTGATTAGCTTGCCTTAGTTAAGCGATGGGTGTGGAGGCGCGCAAAAGTGCATAGTCGGGACAAAATAATATAGGGATCGATACATATTTTTCGGCTCTATTTTTAGATAATTTTAAGTCGATTTTCATAGATTTTGACAGGCGATATCAACTAATTTAAAAGGCTCTGAACATTTCTGATTGAATTTTTGATATTTTTTTGAGAAAGCTAATTTATAAAGCTTAAGCTTGTTTAAACAATCGCTGACATATATGTATACCTCTTTCAAGGTCCAAACAGCCTAAAAAACCTACAGCAGCCTACATACCGCCCGCGACTTTCGCACCCGCACCGGTAGCCCAAACGCCGATGATGACGCCGTTTCAAGCAAATCCTGTGGCACCGGTACCGGTAGTACCAGCAGTACTTGCCCCAACTGTTCCATTTTCACAAAATAATATTTCTGCATTTTCACCGGTAGCTCATCAACCGGCTCCAGTACCGGTTGCAAACAACCAACCAACTTTTCAACCAATTAACCCACCAGTTCAAGCGTACCAATCACCCGTACAGAATTACCAACCGGTCAATCAACCTACACATTATGCACAGCCTACGCAACAACAAAACAATATGTATCAACCCTCTTATGGGGGTAATATGGGAGGCGGTTATGGAGGTCAGCAAGGGAGGTATGCCATTTGCATCGATTTTTNTCGATTTTTGAAAAAAAATTATCTTTAACAATAGAAAAATTTCTAGGCGGAAAATATTTATTATTTTCAATTAAAATTTTTTAATTGATTTCAAAATTGTTAAACCGTATTTCTGAGAAAGTTTGTGATATCAATAAACCCATATTATAATTGTATACATTTTTCTTTTCAACCATAGAGGTTTTTATGTCTTATCAATTTTCATATGATCAATAATAGAAAATTATAATTTTCTATTATTGTACATACAATGTATATACAATCGAAATATGGGTGTGTTGATATCACAAACTTTGTTAACAAACTAAAAAAACACTTTCATAAGTATCCAACATAAAAATAAAATTTTGAAAATATTTTAGAAATTTGAATTGAAATAATAAATATTTTCCGCCTACACATTTTTCTATCCTAAAAGAAACTCTTTTTTTTAAATCGACGAAAAAAAATATCGAAGAAAATGGTATACCTCCAGCAAGGATATGGTTTTGGAAATGCTGATATTTCAGATATACCTAAAGGACCGGCACCGGATAAACCAGAATCGACAGCGGGCTGGAATGATCCCAAAGAAAAACAAACTTTTGCGACGGTTGATTCTTCGATGAGAATAAATAAAAAGAAAAAATCTGCACCCACACAATCATATAATCCAGCAGATGTACCCATGTTTACGCCAGTAGCACAGCCACAAGGGTAAATTTTGAAATTTTTTCTTCTTGTTTTTAACGTAATTTTAAAATAGAAAACATTTTGATGTGAAATATATTTAACAATGTTTTTTGAAAAAAATATACTAAACTGGAACCAAAAATATCATAAAAATTCATCGAAAAAGATCTAAGGTAGCTTTTTTTTTAAAGCAACCCACCCTTGTCAGCATAATAACTCGAAGGCCATAAGAGATACCAACAAAGAGTTTTGTGTATCATGTACACAAGTGAATTTGTGACATGGAAAACTTTTGTCTTTGTCCATGTAATCAGTTACTGGTAACTATAGCTTTGAATTACATGTTTTTCTGAGGCAAAACATGGAAATTTTCGAAGAATATTTTTTTTCGGAAATACATGTATGCCGTATGAAATTTTGTTATTTTCAACACTTCTGTTGATTCGTGCCACCAATAGAACGATATAGAGAAATACATTTTGATTAAAATAGGCGAAAAAAATTGTGCTATGAGATTCGAATCCAAACTTTCGGTTTATAATCATTACCGGGTGAACCTTGTTAAGAAAAAAAAAAAAACAAAAAGTTTTCCCATGTCACAAATTCACTTGTGTACATGATACAAAAACTGTTTGTTGATATTCTTTATGGCCTCTTCGAGTTATTAGGCTGACAAGGGTGGGTTCCTTTAAAAAAAGCTACCTAACCTACTATAAAGTGATGTTCATTCCGTTTAGTAATTAGTTAAGGCGTCACTTTAGGTTATTCGGGGTCAAACGGTTTCATTATCGTCCAATATTTTTTATATTTTTACGTCTCAATATATATCGTGAGAGCTTCAAAAAAATTCAGGCTGATCAATCCGGGTTGATAATTGAACAATTGTTTTTGTTTTAAAACTTCGGCAAAAATGTATATTATCGTCCAAAAGTTGGTTTCATAGCCTCACGGCTTTAGAACCTCCAAAAATTTGAGGTGGAAACTCTAGTCACACTTTTGAAATATATGGTCATATCATATGGCTCACATTACACTTATATATTAGGAGTCATATTTAATCTTTACCGGTCTTCGAAATACATTTCCGCGACATTGAAATTTTTTGAAATTTCAGCCGGGATGGTCAAAATCGTTTGACTGACAAAGATACTTTATTTTAAGCTAAATTTCTCAGAAATGTTTCCTGATCATATGGAAAATGATGCCTAGTGGGTCTTTTTTATCAGGCGTCATAACTTTGAGACAGTGTCCAATCACATCAGACGCTTGTCAAGAATTACGTGATTTCATTGGTCACTGCCTCAAATGACGCCTGATATGACGCCGTTATGACGCCTGATAAAAAGGCCCACTAGACATCATTTTCGATATTCCACATAAATTCGGGTCATATTTTCATTTTTAAACTGAAGAGTCATTTATTTATTTACTAAGGTGGTTTTTTGGGAGCTATTTGAAGATTACGGCTTTCTCGTATTTGGAAACCCCATGAAACCATATATCCATTATGATGCCCGGGTAACACTAAAAACTTATTCCCTATTCTTTTAACAGGCAAATAAGTTTTTAGTGTTACCCGGGCATCATAATGGATATATTGGCAGATAGAAAATTTTATTCCGCGTGTTTCGGTAGATTTATTTTTTTGAATATCAGACCGGTAATGGCGGATTTCCGGTGGGTCCGTTTTTCGAAGTTGTTTCAATCAGGCCAAAATTCGGTGTGTAGACTAATACGGGCACAAGTAGTTCGAATCTGATATTAGATTTCATCGATGACGTTATTGTGAGTCATTTTGGGTCACTTTAGAACATTCATTGAAATAGAACCCGTATAGATATAAAAACTGGACAACAAGGGTAATTGAGCATCAGTCATTTTCGGGTCACTTTAGAGCATTTGTTTAAAAAGAGCCTTTATAAATAAGAAAACTCGGAACTACATGTAATTGAGTATCAGCAATTCAAATCTAATATCATATTTCACCTGTGACGTCAGTATGAGTCATTATGGCGTCACTTTATAACATTAATTAAAAAATGCATTTATAGATATGAAAACTCGGATAATTATGTAATTTATAATACTCAGATTACTTCAGTCACTTCAGATTTGAAAGGGGATTGAAACAACTTGGAAAAACGGACCCACCGGAAATACGCCATTACCGGTCATAGAATTTCCAAATACGAAAAAGCCGTAATCTTCAAATAGCTCCTAAAAAACCACCTAATTCATTTTTTAGTCAAATGGGTATGCCTATGAATATGGGTGGTCCACCCCCAATGATGGGTCAGCCTCAAATGGGAATGGGTCAACCCCAAATGGGTATGCAGATGAATATGGGACAGCCACCGATGGCACAAATTCCAGGCATGAATGGTCAATCAGCTATGCTTCAACCAAATATTCCAACCAGTAATTTTAACCCAGCCGGTTCAGGGAGGGTTACGATTTCATATATTTTTAAGGGAGTAGTGTCCCCCAAATAAGTTATCTGAATGTTTTTTGCTAGACTGACCGATAACAGTGCCTTTAAAATGTTTTGCTTTTAAAATAATAGGATTTTTTCAAGGCACTCGGGCATCGTAATGGATATGTCTCAGTTTAGCGCTAGGGAGCTCTGAACTTTAAAATTATTAGAATATTTTCCCACTTAGTTACTCATCGAATTTTGTCATTTTTGTTAAAATAATATTGCATTTGAATCTCAAAAATGGGAAGTAGTTTTGGTGATTTAATTTGTATTACAGTACATGACCGTCAACGTAAATTTCAAGTTCATTGGATTAATTTGAGAAAACCACCTGACGAAACCATGTGGTCGACTTTTTAATGAACGTATTAGGAACTATTGGTCAACTATGTATACAAAGGTCGCTAAAAAGCAAAATATTAATATATTTGATTTAGCTCTCTAGCGACCGATGTGTACATAATATATTTATTGCTGTTATTATGTTCATCATAAAATCAACTTCAAGGTTTTTTTGGTAGTATTTTTAAATTGATACAATGAACTTGAAATTTACTTTTAAGGTCTACTGTAATAGAAACTAAATCACAAAAATAACTTCCATTTCTCTTTGAGATTTTAAAGCCAATATTATTCTGGAAAAAATCTGATGAGTAAATATGACCACGTCAGACCACTACCAATCGTATTTTTTTTAGAATTATTGGTCTAGGAAAAATATCTGAGAACTTTTGAGGGAACTACCCTAATTTTTAAATTGATTTTTGGATAAAAATGATTTCAAAATAAATAACCTTTAAACCAGGATCAATGCAACCACCTAATAATGGAGGTGGTGAACCAATTGAACCAACCGCTCCAAATTCAGGAGCTGCTCAAATCCAAAAAGCGCCCCTACCGGAACAATATCAACCAATGAAAACAGCGTTTGACGATTTATTGACACGCTCGAGGGCTGCACCAAAATTATCGTCTTTGTTGAAGAAAAAATTGGACGATGCTGATAAGAGGCTTAATGCTTTGTATGATAAATTACGAAAAAATGCAATGAGTCAACTAGGTAATGTTTTTGGTTTAATTTGATTTTGTAATGAAAAAACAAAGGGGTCTTATTTTACTTTTTATTTACGAGCGAACCACGCAAAATTCGACCATTTTAACTGGAGGGTGGATCAACAAACCGATAAAATTGGGAAAAGAAAAATTATGAGATGACAAAAAAAATTAATACCGTTTTCATTTCGAACTGCCGGTTTGACCATTCGGTCCCATGTTCTATGGGCAATTATTTAAGTTAAAAAATCTTCATATTTCATTATATGAGGTAAAAAATCTCGTCTGGGAAGAGCTTCGAAATTTTTTTTTGAAGCATGCTGTTTTTCTGTAAGAACTGCCGTTGTGATAAAAAAAACAAAATGAAGTCATGCTTAAAATCGAATTGAGCTTACAATGAGGATTTGTAAGACACATTTTAAATAATATAAGTCAGATTATATGAGACTTTTAGTGCGAGGATCATATTTCAACTTTTTTCGATTTTTTTATCTCCGTAAAATTTGGAAGTTCAAAAACGATTTTTCGACATAATTGAACAAATATTTGTAAAACAATTACAATTTTTGATATTTGTTTCGAAATTATTTATTTTGATATTTCAGTTTTGGATGGTCTAACCCAGATTGCGGATGCTGCATCCAAACACGATTACGCTCGAGGTCTTGGTCTTGTCCAATGGATTGTTCAAAAAGCTAATTTTTCAGAAGTGTCATCTTTCTTACCCGGAGTCAAAAATTTATTACAAATTGGTGCGCAGTTAAAGGTTTAATTAGTGTTAATCTTTATGCGTGGTGACAATGAATTTTGTATACATTTAAAACTATTTTCCTGTTCAATGAGGTAGGCGAATTTAACCTACGCCAACCTCTTAGCTAACGTGAGGGACCTCTTAACGATTTTATCGCAAAATAACTCTCGTAATGTCGTACGGTTATCGACCGAGGTTTTCCCCCTGATTTGGGTGAGAAATTCATTTTTGAATAAATGTCGCCGATTAGACCAAACGTTTTAAATATATTCTAACCTTTCTATCATTTATTCTGTTCTGTTTAATTATTCTTCGAGATGCCAAAAAATATTTACCAAGATTTTCGCCTTTTCTTGAAAAGAGCCTGAGACTTATTTAAATTCAAATTGGCGACTGAATTTTTTTGAAAAAGAAGTGAAAACATTTTGCATCTAAATATGATTTCTAGAATAAATTTCAAAAAATCTGAGAGAACCAATCAGGTAAATTAAACTTGACTACAAATTGGCCAATCAGAAATGGTTAAAATTAATTGAGTTAAATATTTTTTGCGCATTTTTGAAATTCACATTCTTAACTGGCTGGGTCCGACTTAGGTTATTTTTTGTCTAGAAATTTTATTGTAAACTTGAATTTGCTTCAAACTTTAGGGTTATTACTTTTTAATAAAACAAATGAAAATAATCATTATTAATAACTGATATGTGCAATCTTTACTTTTCTCCGTTAACATTATAGGCAATTAAATAAAATATTGAAAATTTATATCACGTCTTATTTATTTAAAAAAAATTAATAGCATTTTTCTGAATAAAATTATTTGAAAAATGTTCCGGCATTTGCAAAACTTTGGTATTTAAGAAATTACCGACTGGAATACATTAAAGCTTTTTTAAGATCCAGTCTGCTGTATTAAAAAAATAGGACTCTAATTTTTTGAAAACAGCTACCTATGACCTCCATTTTTGAAAAAAAACTTTCCCAAATTATGTGTAATGTGAAAAATTTTGATTTTAATTTTGGTCATTAGACAACTGCAAAAAATCCTGTTCGTAATTTTCATAATATAAATTATATACTTGTACAGTGCCCGATATCATATCGGCGATATGTAAAATCAGAAAACTCATCGCGTCAAACGAGTTTGGTCTGACGAATCGGATTCTCATTTCGAAAACACGCCTGCGTGATATTTTTTTATTCTAAGCCGTTCAAGCTTGGTTACTATTGGTCAAATTAAATTCTCGCGTAGGTGGGGCTAACATTGTTTATTCCGGAGGTAATGAAATTTGTTTAACATATCGGGCAATGTAGTAGATTATACTGTATAATCTTTATTATTTAAATTTATAACTTTATTTCAAATTAGGACCCCGATTTTTGCAGTATCTTAGTGACCAAATTCTAACTATAATTGTTTTAGTTCTCATCATAATTTTAACCATTTTTATTGTCTTGATTAAAAATGAAATATTATTAATATTATATTAATCATCAACAGTTACTTTCATAAATATGGATTCATTTTCTTTTAATTCTGAATTTAAAGAGGTATTTTTCAAAATATCAAATTTTGCAAATCTTTTTAAATATTTTCACATATTTGTGACTACTAGACGAAGGAGAACTTTTTTGTTTTTTCTAAGTTCCAAAAAATTACTGCTAGATAAAAATTAAAAAAATATGTTGATTCTTAACTAAAATAGCGTTTTACTTTTATAATCACCAGTTATTTAGTTGTAAATCAAATTTTTTCTTATACAGTATCTTAAATCCCGGAAGAGTGACCTTTAATAGTAAATCAAGTCAAAATTTTACTATTAAAGGCCAATCTTCCGGGATTTAAGATATATATATCTCGAAGGAATTTCCTGGATATTAAACTATTTTTGAACAATTTTCGCAAAAGGTTTTTTTGAGATTTCATATAAATAAGATAAAATTAAATCCGAAGCCATCATCGCGATGCATCGGAAACCTAACAAGAAAAAATCAATACAGTCATTTTTTTAAATTCAGGTTATTCAAATAAGCTGTATTCAGGCATTTTGCAAAATTTTAAAAATCTCCTTTTTTCTTGTTAAGTTTCTGATGATTGCGTCCTAGCCAAAATATCTGTATACTTTGGAATTAATTTTTTATCTTTTGGTCGCAATAATCTGAAAAATAAATGAAGCTTTCTGCAAAAAGTTACCGCCAGCTCACACAATTTTTCAAACTTTATTTATATTTATGGCGATTTTAGAATGAGCGGGAATACGATCAAATTGAGTGGGTCAAATTTCCTCCGCCAGCGTCTAATCCTCTCGACTCTAAGTGGCAAAAGTTTAAAAATTACAAAAATCCGTGAAAATGACGCCGATCCCGGATTGGTAGAGTGCGAAATGAATTTATTACGAATGATTGAATTATTAACAAATGGGACGACTGTAAAAGTTAACGAAACGGGAACAGTTTTATTTTATCAACCGGGGATGCTGATTGGTGGAGATATTACTCATGAATGTTCCAAAAATAGATCAGTTTCTTATTATTTAGAAGTTTTACTCGCTTTGGCGCCATTTTGTGCTAATCCATTAAAGGAATGGTTATCATAATGATTTAGATTAAAAAATAAATATCGCATTGTCTGAGAAATTATCGAATAGACATAGCCTATCACGCCATAAGGTTCAAACCGGTACAATAGAGAGCTTTTAAAAGGACGCGAACGGGCTCGAACTTTAAGCTATTTTCTTCAAATAAATAATAAAATTTTTGCGTTTTTAGTATCAAGTGATTAATTTAATACTAGAAAACGGTAAATTTTATTTTTATAATTTATTTAAAAAAAATGACGTTAAAGCTGGGGTCCGTACGTGTCCTATTTACAGCTCTCTGCTGTTCATACAATAGAAGAACATTTGTGGGTTCCAGGGATTAACTTCAATAAAAACAATTCCGTATGACAATTTTCGAGCATTTTTTGAGCCGTATTTCGCCAGCATTTTTCTCTCTAGCGCCTATTATGGCCATTTTTATATTTAAAAGTTTAATATGCAGTTTTCCTTCAAGATATCAATATCAATGCACTCCATAGCTCAAACAAACATTTGGTCTTCATATGGCCCGCGTTTTCCTCTCTACTGGCAAAAGCCTTATTTTTTACGTTTTTGATCAATCGCCCTGTTCAATTTAAAATTTTGCCTGGTTCGCTCCTTAAGTGTACATTTTTGGTCGATTTTGTCTAACACTTATTTTTTGCTATAAAAGTGCGTAAGCGGAAATCAGCAGTACACGTAAATTAAAAATTTACTAAATGTTATGTTATCAAAATGACTCGAAAATTTTTTTGTTATAAAATTTTGTATTGAACCAGTTTTTTTCTTCAAATAAGTAAACTTTTTGCGACTACGCATTTTGCATATAGCAAAAGATAAGAAAAAAAAATTGACTCGTAAAAAGTTACATAACTTAACGACCACCTACTAAATTGTATATAAGTGAGCGTAATAGCTGATACTATATCATATCAGTGATATGCCAAAAAATGAGCTGTGGTTTTCAAAAAAGCTGTATATTTTACGAAAAATTGAAGTTTATATGATCCTTTATAATAACCGCCTTCAAGATTAAATTGACAGATTGTATAACAAATTCAAACGACGATATTTCTGTAGATACATACCGATTATCAGTATTGCCAGTTTTGAAACAATTTGGGTTATATGACAGAGATGACTATAAATTTGAACTTAAAATTAATAAAAGAGGATCCGCACCGCTGGCTGGAGGAGAAGTGTATTTGACAGTCCCAAATCCAAAGAAATTGAGGCCGTGTTTAGCTTTAGGTAAACAATTTTGATTAATTGTTTTCGAGGTATAATATATGTAGGGTGCGCAGCGGTGAAAGAACTACAGTAGTTATATATGTCAAACCATCATCAGTAATATTTTTTATACATTTTTCAGCCTATCTATTGATATCAAAATTTTATAATCGGAAAACAGCAGTACGAGTAAGATACCCATTTTTGAAAAATCGAGTTGAGTTTTTTTGAAAATTCTTGAATTTGGTCTCAGTATCAGGCCAAAAAACAGTATTTTGACCCTTGTTTAGGGGTCTCAATCAAAGTGATCTCCCCTGGATTAAAAAGTCACATATTCGAAACCTAGATAAATGTGGCAGCTGAAGAGTCCGTGCAAAAATCGAGTTGAGTTTTTGTCTAAATTTCTGACCGTCTGTAAATCGTGTTTTAAATCCAAAAATCAAGAAATTTCAACTTTTTTCATACGAAATATTTTTGAAACTCATCAAACAGTGCTTTCCTGGCCATGTATCAAAATAAAACGGAGTACCAAATGCTTGTAATTTTCCATTTTTCATAAAAAAGGCATAAAAATAAAATTGGAAAAAATTTGTTTTCTAGAGCCTCATTTTGCCCGACGACCACCCCTTAAGGGGCGGTATACGGACTCTGATTTTGACATATTTTCTAGGTGAAATATTACTGAAAACTACACAGTTCATCTGAGGCCTAAAAACGAAAAATTGCATGATTTGTAGATCTATCCGTTAATTTCCTTGCGAAAAGTCACATCACGAAATTATTTTTGGATCATTACACCAATAGGTACAGTTATCGGTAAGACAATTGTGAGATTTTCAAAAATTCAAAATCTTATCTCCTCCCAGACGGTATATCCAATGAGCTCCAAGTTTCCCCCACAGATCCGTAACGGTAGTATATACAATATTTTCTGTAGAGAGCCTGTTTTTTTCGATGCCCGGCGCTGAACACAATCTAGAACGCCAAATAACCGACGATTTTTTAGACAAGTCTTGCCAGACTTCAAAATCCTATCTCCTCAGGATTATGTTTGCAAAAATACCTCAAATTTACTTATCAAGTATTCCTTAGAATAATTTTAAAGAGAGTAATAAGAGCTTTTTTGGCCATTTCGAGCTTTAGAAAAAACTCGTATTGAAAACAAATTATGATCTTTTTTTGTTTGGTTCATTTTCCGGAAAAAATTCCGAAAAAAAAGGTGCTTTCGATTTTTTTCGAAAGTGGCTCAAAAAGAAAGGCCAGTGAAACACTTGTATGAGAAAGTTGGCTTACGTCAAGTCGATATTTTTGAAGTGTTATGTTGGGTCAAATTTGAGGAAACGTTATTTTTAACTTCATCTTTTAGAAAAGATACTTTAGAACAAAATCGAAAAAATTGCGGAAGAAATTTTCGAATTTTTTTTTGATGATTGGGTTTCTTTGATTAGTACACTTAATTATCACCGCCGTATCTCAATTTGGAGAGCATTTAATGGCCTCCTTAGGCCTTTTAATTAAATCAGAGTCCGGTATAGCCCCCTTTAAGGAGTATCCTGCCCCTAATTTGACATAGTTCTCGATAATATCATTGTGGCCAAACAGGAGGCCTCGGCAGGAGTTAATAATTCAGATTAGCCAGTTTTTTGTAGAACTAGCGCTTTCAGCTTGGCGTCAGAAATGTGCAAAACTTTTTTGTATGCTTACACTCCCAGACACATAAGGCGAGACAGGGAGGACGCCTAACGGTGTTATTTTTTTTTTAGATTGGACTATCTATTATACAATATTTTGAACAAACGGGTGATTGGCAACCTGAATTTTTTTCGAAGTCACGTATAATTTTTTAAGCGAATCTAGCCCTTACGGATGTGGTTTTTTTGAATATTCGGATTATTTTAGCGGGATTTGAGTATTAAATGAGAAATTACTTCGAAGCTGTGATTGCTTGACGAAAGCCGATATAAACGAAATATTCCAGCATGATGATTGGCTTAGGCAATTCTTGCCTACGCAAAAGAAGAAACGAACACCACAAATAAATTGAATTGGTTTTCCTAGTTTTATAAAATTCATTATTTTATTTTTTTCAAATAAGAATAAAGAGAAAAGTCTAACTGTAATGATTATTATCGTATTTTGACTCACTTGGGATTATACACTATCGGTCTGCTAAACTTCGATTTTTGTTTTCGCCATATTAATCTGTAACCACTTTTAAAGTTCAAAAAATAATAAAGGAATAATCCGATTAAAATAAATTTTCTTTCCAGTACAGCGTCTCCGGTCATCGACGTTTTATATACTAACCCCGAAGAAAATTTACACGGTTGCCATTCACGTTTGTTCACGAGAAGTGTTGTCCAATCGAAATTAAACTACCTTAAGGGGTTCTATAGGCTGCCCACTATCTTTTTTATCTAAAATTATTTTGCTGGGATTTTAGAATTTTTTGATCCTCCATTTTGCCTATAGAACCCCTTTACGCCAAAACGGAAAATCGTTCTCCTCTCAGCGATTTTTATTGTTAAATGCAACCTAGCTGTAAATTTGTTAGTCATAACCTGTAAAATTAGTAGGTCTAACTCAAGGGAAGCCGTTTTGTCGATTAGGGCTATATTTTTTCTAGAATATGCGATAAACTACCGTTTTTGGGCTTTGTTCATCAGAAAATCTATCTCTAGGTTAAATTTCAAAATTTAGTCAAATTTTTGCAAAAGGTAGCTAAAAACAAATAGAAACTCAAGGGGGGCCTTTTTTTAATTTCGACCCCAAACTCAAAATATGAATTTTTCAAGGTCACGTGAAAAAATTTCCGAAAAAAAGGTGCTTCGATTTTTTCGAAAGTAGGCTCAAAAGAAAGCTGGGGAAACACTGAAGAGAAAGTTGGCTTACGTCAACCCGATATTTTGAAGTTTTAGTGGTCAAATTGACACAAAAGTTTATTTTTGAACATAATTTTGAGAAAAATACTTAAATACTTTCTAAAGAAAAAAATCGAAAAAACGCAAAATTTTCGAAAATTTTTTTGTTGTCATGTGGGTTGCTTTATGCGTTCAAAACATAAACAATTGATCTGGTGCATTTTTATGACATAATAACTGCAGAAAATTTAGGAGCGGGGATACCCTTAATACGCTTAAGTCACCCCTAGAGTCACCAGAGCCGATATATCGGCTCTACTTTAGACGTTGTTTACGGGAAAAGTATAAGTGCTTGCAACTTTATTCTTCTTTAGTCCTCGAGATTAAGAAAAGACTTAAACTTTGAAAGTATGTAATTCACATTTTGACTTTATTAACCCTATAAAAAAGTAACATTATCAAATTGTGTTTCAACCTACGCAATTTTATTGTGAGGAAATGGGAGACGTCAGAACAAAAATAAATAAGGGAAAAGATTAAGAATTAAATTTTCTAAAAAGTGACTTCCTCAGAAATAACCTGCAATTTTCGGTCTTNTCCGAAAATTATAAAAGGATGCCTTATTTTTTCTTTAATTTTTTTTTCGGCATTTGTTTCAAATCAACGAGAAAAACAGCAAAATGGCAACTTTAACTTTTCGCGTGGTGACCACATATTTTTTATATGCTATTTGAAAAATCATATATAATTTTTTCGGGATTTTCGGTCGAAACTATTTGGAAGCATTTTGAAAATATTTCGCATTTCTTGTTCAAAATTTTTCGAACTTATTTTTTTGGAACCCCTAGCGGAAAATATTGGGTAAGGCCACTTTCACTATATTCAAATATGTCCTGGTTTTGTTTCTTCGCTCTTGTTTATAAGTATAAGAGTTCTGAATCATACTTTTTCGAACGAAACTACGGTTTGGTAGGAATCAATCGAAGCCCTCTTTTATACGGAATTAGAAAAAATTTATCACACTCAAACTTGTCAAATTGGTAAGCCAACCCATCCACCGTGTTAAATTAAACTCATGAAAAAAAAATATTTTTTCGATATGCTAAAATTTCGTTTTCTTTTGTCCTTTTTCA
>SCLH01000180.1:344348-358295 GCA_004367855.1 Oikopleura vanhoeffeni
CAAAAATAATAAAGGAATAATCCGAATTAAAAAATTTTTCTTTCCATAACGTCTCCGCTCATCACTTTATATACTAACCCCGAATGAAAATTTACAGGTTGCCATCACCGTTTGTTCACAGAAGTGTTGTCCAATCGAAATTAAAAACTACCTTAAGGGGGTTCTATAGGCAGCCCATATCTTTTGTACTGAAAATTATTTTGACTGGATTTTAGAATTTTTGATCTCCATTTTGCCTATAGAACCCCCTTAAGCCAAAACGGAAAATCTATCTCCTCTCAGGTTTTATTTTTAAATAAACCTACTGTAAATTTTAACATAACCTGTAAAATTAGTAGGTCTAACTCAAGGGAAGCCGTTTTGTCGATTAGGGCTATATTTTTTCTAGAATATGCGATAAACTACCGTTTTTGGGCTTTGTTCATCAGAAAATCTATCTCTAGGTTAAATTTCAAAATTTAGTCAAATTTTTGCAAAAGGTAGCTAAAAACAAATAGAAACTCAAGGGGGGCCTTTTTTTAATTTCGACCCCAAACTCAAAATATGAATTTTTCAAGGTCACGTGAAAAAATTTCCGAAAAAAAGGTGCTTCGATTTTTTCGAAAGTAGGCTCAAAAGAAAGCTGGGGAAACACTGAAGAGAAAGTTGGCTTACGTCAACCCGATATTTTGAAGTTTTAGTGGTCAAATTGACACAAAAGTTTATTTTTGAACATAATTTTGAGAAAAATACTTAAATACTTTCTAAAGAAAAAAATCGAAAAAACGCAAAATTTTCGAAAATTTTTTTGTTGTCATGTGGGTTGCTTTATGCGTTCAAAACATAAACAATTGATCTGGTGCATTTTTATGACATAATAACTGCAGAAAATTTAGGAGCGGGGATACCCTTAATACGCTTAAGTCACCCCTAGAGTCACCAGAGCCGATATATCGGCTCTACTTTAGACGTTGTTTACGGGAAAAGTATAAGTGCTTGCAACTTTATTCTTCTTTAGTCCTCGAGAAAGGACTTAACTTTGGAAGTATGTAATTCACATTCTTTGACTGTTGATAACCCTATAAAAAAGTAACATTATCAAGATTGTGTTTCAACCTACGCCAATTTATTGTGAGGAAAGGGAGACGGTCAGCAACTAAAATTAAATATAGGTTAGCTTTTTTTTAATAGGGCCCAGCGCCTACTCAGTCATTTTTCTCGAAGACCATAGCCATGATGATGAACAAACGGTTTCTGCATGTGTTAGCCAGTTCAAATTTGTGCGCGCTAAAATTTTTGTTTTTTTCCCTGGGTCAACCGGTTTCGCGGTAATTGATGTATCAAACGGTAAATTAATTCTTTTCCAAGAAAATCAAGCAATTTTTATATGAGAAGATACATTTCCAAGTAGTTTTCAAAAGAACAATTTTTGGACATTAATTATTTTTTGACATGGACACCTGAAAACGGTGTCAAATACATTTCTTAGGCTATAGACTGAAATAACAGAAACATGTTTTATGTGAGATAATACATTTTCGGGGTCGTTTTTCAAGACAATAATTTTTTGGCATTATTTATTTGATATATGACACCCAAAAGTTGTCAAATTACACTTTTGACGTATCGCTGACAACAGAAGCAATGTTTATGTGAGATAATACATTTTGGGGTTAGTCTTTTCAAAAAAATTGTTGGGCAAGTTGTTATTTTGACATGTGCCACTCGGAGGGTGTCAAGATTCCACACTCTCAGGATCGCTGGAATACATAAGATGTTACTGTGATAAGTTATACATAACGGGGTATTTTTTCGAGAAAATTTGGCATTATTTTTTTGACATGTGACACCTCAGAAGGGTGTCACTCTCTCTTAGGTAAAGACTGAAAAACAGAAATTTTTTAATTAAGATAATACATCTTCGGGGTCGTTTTTCAAAGAGAAATTATTTGGCATCATTTATTTATATATGACACCTCAAATGGTGGTCAAAGTAAACAGATTTTAAGGTATCGACTGAAACATTCGATCCTTTAGTGTGAGATTTTCGGGGTTGATTTTTCAGATTTTTTTTGCCAATAGGTATTTTGACATATGAGACTTTGATCATTTTTAATATCACACGGTAAAATGAAAAAAACAACGAGATAAATGTTTGTAATACATGCGCATCAAGTTTATTTGGTGCTTAGAATATACCTTTTTACGTTTAGCTGGTCGATGGTGGCATCTACTTTATGTTCCCTTTTTGAAATTTACTCATCCTCAATGACTGATCTCTAAAAGTATACAAAAAAATACTTTTTTTACTCTGTTTTTAACTTCATTGAATTTTTCCAAGCTCTTAATTTTGAAATTTATTTTTTTTTCAACTTTTTGTTTTTTTTTCAGTCTGATAATTTGCAAATTGCTTGCCAAATTCATTTTTGAACAGGAAATAGAACCGAGCTCACAAATACAGAGACCATATCTCAACTAATTCATTTACATTTATAACTCCATGTCAATAACTAACTGACACATGATGGAGCTTTTCGGCACCACTAACAGATTTTGACGGGAAGTCCTAAATTAATCTGGTAAAGATTTTCTCTTTGAAAAACGGACCCCCGAAATGTCATTTATCTTCAATAAACTTCTGTCTTTTTTTTCAGTCTTACCTAAATGGGTAATTGACACCCTCGTTGAGGTGGCACTGTCAAAATATTAATGCCAAAAATTTCTTCTGAAAAACTGTCCCCGTTAATGATATATTTCACGTTATTTATGTTATTCCAGCTGATCCTAAGAGCTGTAATTTGAGGGCACCTTCCGAGGCTGTCACATGCAAAATAATAACTGCCATACAATTTCTCTTGAAAAACACCCCAAAATGTATTGATCTCACAGTAACATTTTCCTGTTGTCAAGCCGAACTTACCTAAAAAGTGTAATTTGCCCACCTTTTGAGGTGTCCGATATATTCAAAATAAATTGTAATGCCAAGAAATTTCTTCTTGAAAACGACCCCGAAATGTATTATCTCACATAATACCATTTTCTGTTTTTTCGTCTATACGTAAAAAGTGTAATTTGACACCCTTCAGGTGGTCCAGTCAAAATAATTGAATGCCAAAAAATTTCTTTTGAAAAACTACCCGGAAATGTATCTTCTCATATCAAAATTGCTATGATTTCTTTGGAAAAAATATTTTACCAGTTTAGTGGAACATCAATTACCGGCTAGGAACCGGTGACCAGGAAAAAACAAAAAAATTTAGCGCCACAATTTACTTTGGCTACGACATTACAGCAGAAACCGTTTTGTGATGATCTGCGTAGGTCTTCGAGAAAAAATGACTGAGTAGGGGGGCCCTACTTAAAAAAATACCTTAAAGGGAAAAGATTAAGAATTATAATTTTCTAAATAGTTGACTTCGCTCGAACAGTAACCTGCCAATTTCGGTCTTTAATCTGACAGGTGTTTTCCGAAAAACCTACGCAATTTATCGAAATCAGCTTTAAAGAATAAGAGATTGCACTCAGAGCCGTCAGGACAACAAGTTGAAAACTGCAGGCAGTTTCAGAATTTTCCTAAAAAGATGATCATTCAGAAGCAACCTGGCAATTTCTGGTCTTTAATTACAGGTGTTTTCTGAAAAGTAACTCCAGCCATGCCTCTGAGGGTTAATATTTAGAAAATTAAATAATCTTATTTTGTGATTTTAAATCAAATTGTTTTAGAAAAATTTTCTTTATTTCAAAATAAAAAAAAAATCCGATTTTCGTTTTCCTAGCTTTGGAACGCCAGAAAACCTAACTTGTTATTGCTAAAACGTAATAACTAGCATAAATTATTTTCCTCCAAAATAACTTTTTAGACACTGGTAAAATTCGCCGCATCCGAGGAACAGCCTATTCCACTCGCGTCTCTCCCCAAACCCCCGGTCGAATAATCGAAGCCGCGCGGTCAATTCTCAACCAGTTTCTACCAGACGTGTATATTTTCGCAGATGCGGTTAAAGGTGGTAATTGTGGTAAATCTCCCGGTTATGGCTGTTGTCTAGTAGCCGAGTCAACCAATGAAAATGTCAGGATTTCGGCAGAAGTGATGTCTATGACAAAACATAAACAAGTCCAAACACCAAATTTAATCACTGCCGAAGATTTGGGAAAGCAAGCCGCGTTGGAGTTGTTAGAGGTAAACAAACCCCGGGCTTTTTTCATTATATAAACTTTTTAAACTTTTATTAAATATTATTTAAAAATTATGCTAATCTTTGAAAAAACTTATATTTTTTGATAGAGAAAAAAATATTGAGAAAACTGCCTTTTCTGGAATTTGAGCTTGAATCCAGTCATATGTCCGCGTTTTCACTTTAAAATGTTTATTTATATTCGCATAATTTTGTGGTAGCGTTAGCAAGACATTTTTTTAAATTTATATTTGAAAAGTCTCGCAATCTTTTCTAAACTTATTATTCTTAAAAAATATTTCAAATGCTATGAAATAAAATATATACTGCCGTGTATGTCTATAAGAACAAAATGACCAAAATTTGGTGAAAACCTTCGTGGAAAAAACTTCAAATGTTCCAAAATTATTTTTAATCATCAAATACCATAAAAATGTAGCGGGTATTAATAATTTGAAAGCAAGCCGCGTTGGAGTTGTTCGAGATAAACAATACCGGGGCTATTTTTCATTATATAAACTTTTTAAACTTTTATTAAATATTATTTAGAAATTATTCAAATCTTTACAAAAAATTCTATGGAATTAGATATATATATATTTTTTACAAAGAAAAAAAANTGAGAAACGTAGATAAAATGTTTGTTAATTCTTGAAAAAGTTTCAGAATTTTGGCTCCAGGAAATATTTGATTAACTGGTAGGGGATCACGCGAGTGTAGCATTTTGGAACTTACGAGTTCGTTTGGGTACACTTTTTGTTCTGGAACATTTTCATTTCAATTCTAAAAGTTTTTGAGATAACTTTTAGAGTTAAATATTGTAGAGAATTCTGACTGAGTTTTTTAAGCAATAGAAATTTTGTTGTTTTAGATTTTTTTTCGAAAATAATTCGTTTAAAATCCTGCAATCGACGCAAGACAATATTTTGTATACATGTATTATAACTTATAATTTATAACGTAGAAAAAATACTCCAAAAATCTGACAAACCCTTGAAATGGGCTCGTAAGTTACGAGTCGTAGCCTATTTTTTCAACTTCAAAAATGTCTGAAGTATGATTTAGAACTTCCTTTTCAGAAAATCACATTTTATAGTTTCATTTCGAATTCAAAAGATTTCTGGAAAGCCCCTCAAAATAATTTGAAATTAAAAATAAGCTACGACTCATTTCAAAGCGTTTTCAGTTACAAATTAAAAACTCGAGGTTTTTATCACGATTTCGGCAAGCATACATATCGTTAAACCTAAAAACTTATCACCAAAGTTGTTCTGGTAAAAATCTTAAAATAAAAAATATATTTTTATTCATTTTCCAGCATTTAGTGCTGACTCAAGCAAATTTGGTCCTAAAAATAACATCCATTTTCCCTTTCGATTACAATAATATTTTCTTTTTAGGAATTAAATATTTCCGGTGTCTGTGATTCTGTGGCCCAACCCCTGATGATTTTGTATAGCGCTCTGAACCAGGCCGATGTTTCAAAATTTTTATCCGGGGCGTTAACGAGCTATTCTGTCGAAATGCTGCGACACATGAAATTATTTTTGGGCGTTACGTTTCGATTAGAGCTAATTCAGAAGAAAGATAAGAAAGGAGAGAGGAAAGGAAGAGATAAAGTGTTAATGACCTGTATTGGTGTAGGATACCAAAATCTGAACAAGCAAACTTTATGAATTTTTTTGCCTGTTTTTCAGATAAATACGATAGTTAAAGAGAATTTGTTTGAAAGTTGATGAAGTCTTATTAACAGTTTGATGAGGTTTATTTAGGAGGTAAAGGTGTCTTATCATAGTAAACATATGGTCAAAACGATTTAAATTTTACGCAACTTTGGAAATTTTCAACAAAATTAAAAAAGACATTTATAAGCATATGCCTATGAATGCCCGGTTTTATTTTTTTTTAAGTCTCATTTTAAAGCCTCCTAATGGCCCATGAGATAGTTTGGAACTGGGACATACGATATTTTTTTTGAAATTGGGGCATAATATGAATTTTGAAGCTACGTGCCAGAAAAGATCCGTTTTTCCGATTTCCGTTTTGGTACCGGAAAATTAAACGTTTCTCAGAAAAATATCAAAAATTACCAGTTGAAAACAAAGTCGGAAAAAGTCTCTGCAATGGCACGTAGCTTGAACAACTTAAAATCATTTTTGACAAATAAATGGAAACTCATCAAAAATAATAAAATGGAGAAAATATTCTCGTTCCTTAAGGGTATCCCGGTCCCTAATTTGACATATTCTGAATTAAATACACCAAACAGAGTGTCCTAAGGATATCATTCAGATGCCATTTGTGAACAAGCCTTCAACTGCAAGAAAAATATGCAAAAGTTTTTGTATGACCACACTCCTTCAACATAAGCGACAACATAGATACTAAGCAAAAACGAAAATCTATTCTCCTCCCAGGTTTTATTTGAAATAACCGCAAATTTTTAACATAAGCGGATAATTACTAGTCAATAACTTTAACAGTGGTTTTGTCGATAAGTGCTATATATTTCTAAATAATGCAAATAAACCACGTTTTTGACATTACGCCTCGAAAAACTTATCTCCTCCGCAGGTAAATTGCAATTAGTCAAATTTTGCAAAGCTAGTTCGCAAACTAAATACTAATTAGCAGTGGCGTTTTTGCAATTGACCCAAACCAAAATATGGAACTTTTTAAGGTCAGCGTGAAAAAAATTTCGAGAAAATAATGTGCTTCGATTTTTTCGAGAAAGTCGGTCAAAGAAAGCTATGGAACACTGAAGAGAAAATTGGCGTTATGTCAAGCGAAATTTTGAAGTTTAGGGTCTAATTGGAAAGATATTGTTTCACCTTAATTTTGAAAAAATACTCATGAAAATCGAAAAAATTCAAAATTTTAAATTTTTTTCTTTTCTTATTTGGTTGTCTGTGCTTTTAAAAACATTACGATTGATTAGGTGCATTTTTATGGCAAAAACGGCAGAAAAAATGTAGGAACCGGGATACCCTTAATCTACTCTTTTT
This sequence comes from Oikopleura vanhoeffeni, assembly GCA_004367855.1. NCBI lineage: Eukaryota > Metazoa > Chordata > Appendicularia > Copelata > Oikopleuridae > Oikopleura > Oikopleura vanhoeffeni. The sequence continues at coordinate 351,508 of SCLH01000180.1, forward strand.
ACTTCCAAACATATTTTTTGGACATTTGTGGCGCTTTAGCTTAAGTTGCTGATTAAAAGCTCTAGCTTAAGTTGCGCTTTAACTTAAGTTGCTCATTAAAAGCTCATCGGTTTTAACTTTCATGTGCGAAATCATTGAGACTTTTACTTCATATAAATAGTCTTCGAAAAATGAATATATTTGTTCGTATTTTCATGTACATTTATCAAGATGTATATTTATCAAAATTATTCAGGTTGTTGCCTATTGGCGTAAAAATTGTATGGAAATTAATTTAGCTGAGAAGTGTTGCATAGTGTGTTCACTGTATAATTTTAGCAATTATTGATGTTTTGATTTTGATCACTCTAGTGAGCGTCGTAGGTGGCGTCCAGTTTTAAATTGCCATTTTCATAAACCTCTTTAAAATTAAATCAAATGGTTTATTTACCTCGAAAGTTTGTCTCAAATAATGTAGTTCTCGTTTTCGAGGTAAAATATTTTTTATCGATAACGATATTTCTGCATTGACGTCGTTTTTTTTTACTTATGCCTAAATTGTTGCATTGAATAGATTGAAAAAGACATAGGATGAAGTTGTATGATAGCTCATTCGAAAGCTAGTGTTTCAAACTACCTAATGCCCTAAAGTCTGGGACTGTACCATTAACCGGTAACTGGAGATATATTATATATGTAGGCATTTTCAGTATAAAATTTGAGAAAAAAAATCGAAACTTGTTTTTTTCTTCCAGGAATTCATCAAAAATATAGTACAAGCAGTAAATGTGTAGACAATCATGATATAAAAATGAAAAACCATAAAAAATAACTTTCCGGCTAATTTGCATAAAAAAATTTTTGGGCTCATCAAAATTCAAACCTAGCAAAAAATGAAATTCCGGTTACTGGTACAGGTCCAGACTTTAGGGCATTAGTTCGTTTGAAAAACTAGCTTTCGAATGAGCTATCATACAAGTTCATCCTATGTCTAGTTTTTCAATCTATTCGATGCAACAATTTAGGCATAAGTAAAAAAAAACGACGCCATTGTATTTTAAACTCTAGCTCGGAATTTGGCCAATCATACCCTGATGATAATTAGGAATTGAATCCGTTGATTCCAAATGACGTAGCAAATTCTTCTAATGATATAATTTGACAAATTTAAAAGTCTTGAATTAATCATCGAAAACGGCGGCTCAAATGGTCTAAAATATCGAATTCTCCGAATATATTGAAGAATCTAAACTTTTGATTGATAACGGAATTTTCTCAGATTAAAAAAAAATGATTAATGTTAAAAGTTCTGATTATAACTATGAAAAATAATCGCAGTCACATTCAAGAAATATGAATTTTTGGACCTTGTTTTATTAAATCCGACTTTGGAAATGGGTTTCAAATCAGTGAGAAAATAATAATTTCAATGTTTCTTGAGAACTACTGTATAAAATTAATGATGTTTTTGGAATTAAAAAAAAAAGACACACAGTCTCATTATACTTTCAAGAATCTGGGTTGGGTCTGATTGGCTTAAATATAGGTGGGCCCTTACATGAACTTTGCCCTGAACACCTACACGTTTTTTGATCAGTAAATTCCAAAAAATTAATTTGTATTGTATTGGTGTTATATATAATTGGTGTCAAATTTCAATTTTTGAGAAAATTTCAAATTTGAAAACAAAATATTCAAATATTACGTAAAATTCAAGCCCAGAATTGGCACATAGAACTTTTTTGAAATTTCTTGTTCAGATACATTTTTCTATTGCACCACAAATCATTTTTTGTGTTTAACTGGGTTACCAAGCGGGTTTACGTAGGACCGATTTTATAGAGAAAACACCGTATTTTATTCGGAACAAAATATCGTATGTGGGGATTCCGAGCTATATATATTGCTATGAACATTGACTATTTATTATAAGTAAATATTCAAAAATGTTTTTTTAATTTAAATTCACATTTGTTACTGTTAATCCCCTTGGTCGTTTTTTTCTTCGGTTGGCCCATTTAAGAGGTATCTGTTCTGAGAGAACCAGACTAGACAGCGACAAACAGTTTTTTGCATCTAAATCTTAACCGAATTTGTAATGGTAGAAATTTTTCTTTTTTTCCGTTGATTACCGGTTCACCGGTAATTCGCAAAAAATCGATTTTTTTCGGTCATTTCCAGCAATTTCGATGACTGATTTCCGGTCACGTAATCAACCTAGGAAGCCAAAAAATTTTTCTTCACCATATTTTTTTCCAAGGTTTCATATGCAGAAAACCATTTGTCGCTATCTTGTCTAGTTCTCCCAGTCGAAATCACAATGGGCCAACCGAAGCGACCCTAGTAATGAAAAGTTGCGTTTTTTGCCCTTTAACTTGTAACCGTTTTGAATACCTGTTGTGATCGCCTTAAGGCTTGTCAATTATACGTGGGATTGAATAGCTAAAGGTTGCACCGGTGTACTTCGTCAAATCCAAGTTGATCAAATTGCATAAAATTTCCATTTTGATCAAATTTTTAATTTATTTAGAATAATCTTGAGACGTTAAATCGAAGAACTGAAATTAAGTTCGTCAAATAGGCATAAAAATGGAAAATAATCTGAAAATGGAGAATGAAAACGGATCCGGGACCAAAGAAAATAATATCATTTTATTAACGATTAAAAACGCAGTATATCCGATTACCACTGACGTTATCCAACGAGTCGCAAATAGATCCGGTCAGATTGACAGAATTGTAATTTTCAAAAAGAAATTTGTCCAGGTAAGAATTCTTTGTCAAATCAAGAATCACAGCCAAATTATCTTTATATCAAATCTGTAAAAAAACCTACGTGTGAATCACTAATTTTGTAATTTGAGCTCGCTGGTGTCAAATTACAAAAAAAAATAAAAAATATAATGAAGTGAGGTCTTGTTTGAATACATGTATCTCTAGTCAAGCGAAATCGGCACATTCGATCTTTCTGAAATTTTGGGTCATAGAATAACTGTTTATTTTGCGTTGCGCTGCAGAGCCAGATTTCCGGTATTCCGAAAAACCGGTAAAATACCGGAAATCGGAAAATCCGGCTCTGCAGCGCAACGCAAAATAAAAAGTTATATTATGAACCAAAATTTCAGAAAGATCGAATGTGCCCACTTTGCATGACTAGAGACTCCGTTTCGGGGTATCTAAATAAAACGAGATAAGTAGTGGAAGTTCCACTGTGGAACCGTCGACATTTAACATCATAACTCGAAAACCATACGAATTCCTCTAAAACTATTTCGCGAAAAGTATCATCAGCTTGAAAATTACATATCGAAACCTTGCTAAATAAATGCATTTTCTATGATATGAAATTCTTATTAATAAGTTCGAAATATTGTTTTAGCAAAGAATTTTTAATCTTTACGTTATTTGACTCGTAAAAATTTTTGAAACCGATAATGTAAGAACCGGTGTAAGACCATATATTTTTTAAATAACTCATTTTACTTTTGAAGGCTATGGTTGAATATAATGAGCTTGCTGCTGCAAAACATGCTAAAAAGGCTCTCCAAGATCAGGACATCTACTCCGATTGTTGTACGATAAAAGTAGAATACGCCAGGACCCAAAAGCTCAACGTTTACAAGGTAATTCATAGTAACATAAAAAATGACGCAATTTTATATAAATATCGGAAAATAATTAAAATTGTATCAATCAAAAATTAATACGAACCGACTGCGAACCAAAAAAAATATATCAGTGAATATATCGTTTTTATTTAGTTATGCCTAAATTGTTGCAATGAATAGATCAAAAAACTACAGTAGAGTGCGTTTAAGCGGACAGTTTGGCCGAACGAGTTTGGGTCAAAAAGTCCTGCTAGCGTGCATTTAAAGGGACAGTTTTGGGATGAAAACTGTCTGTTACGTTTTAACCGATAATTTGAATGGTCAAACTGCCCGTTTAAACGCACGCTAGCAGGACTTATTAACCAAAACCCATTATACCAAACTGTCCGTTTAAACGCACTCTACTGTAGTATAAAATGAGCTTGTATGATAGCTCATTTGGAAACTCATGAGCTGTGTTATTAGACTATATTAGGTCTGTACCAGTACACTTAACCGATTACCGGTAATAACCTGGGTTAACAAAAGATAATCGGTATTTCTCTTGGGGATAAATTTTTTGGCCAATATTCAGGCACCGGCACTTTAATTCAAAAAAAATTATTCATGGTTTACCGAGTTATTTTCAAGGGAGATTTTCGTTTTTCCGATTTTTTTGAACTAAGTTTGGCGGGGCTTTTATAACGTCAATTCAAAATTTTGACCGGTAAAAATTCCCATAATTTTTTTGATTGTTTTTTTTCATTTTTTCGCACTGCAATTTAGTCCAAGATGATATTTTGAAGTTTGAGTGGTCAAATTAAAGGAAACCTTATTTTTTAGGTTCAATTTGAAAGAAATACTAAGAAAAAAATCGAAAAAATGCAAACATTTCGAACTTTTTTTTGCTGATTAGGTTGGTAACCATCCCCGATCAATTTGGAGCATTTTTAATGCCCCTAAGGCCTTATAAAATCAGAGTCCCACACCCCCTTAAAACGTTAAAAAAATTTGACCAATAATATCAATTTAATTTCAGAATGATGAAAACACATGGGATTACACTGTAGAAAAAAAATTTGTTGCACCCAAAACTAAGGGTGGTCTATTGGGCGAGCGACCAGAATTAATGGGTGGTCCTGCGGGATATCCTGGCGGGCCTCCAAATCCGATGGCCAACCATCCCAACTTCAGACAAGTTCCACCAGAATTCCGAGCCGGCCCGTATAATGATATGAATAGGCCTGCGGCCCCTGAAAGAGGCCCAATTGTTCCGCCTAATAACTTTGGTCCAAATGGACCTCCGTTTAATGGACCAAATATGCAACAAGAGCAATGTAACTCTTCAGTCGTTATGGTAATTTTGAGGAAATAATTCGGCGGTGGTATCTTTTGCATGCAAAAGAGCAAAAACAAAGGAAAACCTTTTAGCGCCAGAAAGTTCTAAACTTTAAACCTTTGGAAACATTTTTGATTATTTGATTTTTACAGAATAAAACTGCCCTAAAAATCTTAAAAAAAGTGTTGAGATGACTTTTTGATATTCTCTTACTTTAAAACATACCTACTACCGAAAAAGCTCAAGCCTCATCTCTCACACTCTGTGTTAACATGTTTCACAGTCAGCTGTTACTCCGAAACAAATAAAACTGTATAGGTATACCTAAGGTCCTTTTTTTTCACGCTGGCTCAACATCGACTTCGACTGGAGAACTACGACACGATCACGGACAACTACCGTCTCTCTTCTGCACCCGCCTCAAACTTGGACAAAAATATGCGCGCCTACACGGCACACAAACTTTTCTCTCCGCCCCCCTTCCCAGGTCCCGATCCCCACCCCCCGCCTGACCCTCGGAACTCCAGTTCATCGAAATCTCGCCCAACCCACACTTGACCCGCAACAAAAACCGTTTCTTCGCCGAACTCCCGGTGAACCGGTCAAACTCATCCGAGCAAAACACAGACAAAAATCTCCCGCCGTCTCCCAATTCGGTCCCCTCCCAAGCTCACACGACTCAACAACCCGTCTTGTCGATATCTACGTCTACCCGCTCTCTCCTCACGAACCCACGAATACCCCCCCCCCCTCCCAGCTCCCCGCCGCCGCGCGCCCCCTACCCACACACCAAAACGCGCACTACAGCTATACCCCCTACTCCTCCACGCCACGACAATCGATACGAACACGCACTCAATTCTCACGAGCACTACAATCCGTATACCCCCCCCCCCCCCCCCCACCCCACACTCTCACCAAACACAAACCACAAAACACACCTTCTCCCCTCACCACACCCCACTCCCCCCCCCCTCCCTCCTCCTCCCTCTACAGCCACCACCCCCCCACCACCGCACAAACAATCCCCACTTTTCGGTCACCCCTCCTACCGCCGCCAGTTTCCTTATGCCCCGCCCGCCCCCCCCCTGATCGTTTTTTTCGTGGTCAAACAACCCCGTGAGGTCAAAGAATTGTATCAATATACGTAGTTCTCTCGTTAGTTTTCCTCGTGCGCTCCCTATTTATAGACCATGTGGCCATATGGCCTAATTCATGTAGGAAAAAATTTTCAGATAATTTTTTCGAATATAATTTTTTTTTTTGCTTTGCCTTTTTTACATACAATTCAAAAATTAGGAAACCCCATGATGAAGATACCTACACCAAAAAGTCAAGAATTATTTCATTTAAATTATTTAGGTTTATGGACTTCAACTAGAAGAAATGAACTGTGACAAATTATTCAACTTACTCTGTGTCTACGGAAATGTTTTGAAAATTAAATATCTTCGGTCAAAACAAAATACGGCAATGGTCCAGGTAAACTTATTACAGTAGAATGACTTTAATAGGAGGGCCTTGGTGACAGAAAAGCTGCCAATATATCTTTAAAAGAACGGTGCCACAGGGGAAAATTTCGCCAATGCTTTTAATAGGACGGCCTTGGATGCTCGGGCCGTCCTATTAAAGTCATACTACTGTAGATCAATATTAAAAATTCACTTGAAATAAATGTTTACACTTTTGAAATATAATTTCTCGAGATTTTTTCAGGCACCGGCAATTATTTTAGAAAAGTTTGTCTAATATTTTACTTTGCGACGTCTTCTAGCTCGATAAGATTATATTCTGTATGATAGCCCTATCTGGGTCAGTTATGACATATCGGTTATAACAGATCGATCATACATATTTAACATTTATGTTATGTTTTAACTTAA